>CAUYRH010166346.1:0-19751 GCA_963574655.1 Perodicticus potto | reverse complement strand
GATTTTTTGAATTTCTGAGGAGTCTGTTGTTATTTCATCTTTACCATTTCTGATTGATGAGATTAGAGATTTTACTCTTTTTTTCCTGGTTAGGTTAGCCAAAGGTTTATCTATTTTATTGACCTTTTCAAAGAACCAACTTTTTGATTTATTGATCTGTTGTATAATCCTTTTGTTTTCAATTTCATTTAATTCTGCTCTAACTTTGATTATTTCTTTTCTTCTGCTGGGTTTGGGATTGAAATGTTCTTCCTTTTCCAACTGCTTGAGATGTCCCCTTAAGTTATCAACTTCCTCTCTTTCTGTTCTCTTGAGGAAGGCTTGCAGTGCTATAAATTTTCCTCTTAGGACTCCAAACATCTTGTTATATTTCCATCAGATATTTCTTTTAAAAAAGTCACAGAAGTGTGGTCTTTGTCCTGCTCTTCCTTCTCTTGTTCTGTTCTATCTCACCACATAAACAGCCATAGAACCATGTAAGTTGGTGTTGATAACTCCCATTCACATTGCTATACTTTTACATGTATTCTTTATCTAAAGTTCTATTGCAGGTATGTAAGCTTTAGATAGATGTTCAAATGTAATATGCGGTCTTATACAATACTCTTTCACTCAAATACTATGCTTTTGAGATTTAGCCATATTTATGTGGATGACCCTGGTTTATTTCTTGTTATTCCATAGCAATGAAAAGAAATGTATTATAATTCACTGGTTCTTTCATCAGTGGATACACGGGTTGTTTCCATACTTTTATTATCACCAGATATGCTGCTGTATCTGTCTCCCTAGGCAGGTGCACCTGAGTGTTTTTAGGAATGAAATGCTCATTGGTAGAATATAAGCATCTTTGATTTGAAAAGATGTTGCCAAATTGCTCTCCAAAAATTAGTGGCATCTTTCTTCCACTAAAAAGATGTAATAGGTTTTATTTCTCCACCTTTTCTTCAGTACTTATGAGGCCAGATTAATTTTTCTTATTTGATTGGTGTGAAATGATATTGTACTGTGATTTTAATTAAGTATTTCTCTCATTGCTAGTGAATTTCAGCTTCTTTTCAACTTCTTTTCATTCATTCACTCCATGAATTTGCCTGACTATCTGGATTGTAGGGCCACTGGATTGTATAACTACAGGGAGAATATCTAACGTTCCTGTGTCAGGGACTCTCCTGGAGTTAGGCAACACGGCAGACTTTATATCTTTCATACTAATACTGAAAGATGGTCCCTACACCATAGGCACCAAACAAGGTTATGTTATTAATCAGTTGGCAAAAAGATCACCAGTGGCTTCCAGCAACCTGAACTCATTTGGAATAAATGGGAAGAGAAACAGGCAAAATATGGGTGCTATTGTCTGTTTAAAAAAAAAAAATTAGCTTTCTGTGAATCTCTGAGCAAAAGACTTCCATTTAGGAGCCCAGGGCGCGTCTGACTGACAGTCACGAGTATTGACAACCTGGGGCATCTGCTGCTGTGGTGGCCGGCAGCCCGGTACAGCATGTCTAGACTGGGGGCCCAGGGCAGTGCCCGTGCCGGTCTGGGACTACTGCTGGGCACCGCTGCTCGCCTTGGATTCCCGGGCATCTTTACAGCCAGCAATGGAAACGAACCCAACGCCACCTCCAGACCCAAAGCCTGCCCAACTCTCTGGACTACACACAGACTTCAGAGCCGGGACGCCAGGTGATACTGTTGCAGGCCACTCCAGGTGAGGCTGCAGGTGGACAGCCTTTCACAGGAAGGGCGGGAGAAGGTGCCCGACAGCCTGGATTTTGTGCTGACCAGTCTGGCGTCATTGAGGTGGAAAGTTCAGGAGCTGAGGAGTAGTCTGCAAGGGCTTGCTGGGGAAATTGCTGGGGAGGTCCGATCCCACGTGGAAGAGAACCAAAGAGTTCGGCAGGGAAGGTTTCCGTGTGCCCCGGAGGGGAGTGACTCCACTGGCTCCAGCTCCATCTACTTTACGACCTCCTGAGGTGCCACATCCGCAGATGCGGAAAGTGAAGGCGGTTATACAACAGCCAATGCTGAGTCTGACTGTGAGCCAGACGCTCACAAGGAGAGCAAGGGTACGGAAGATGACGGGAGCTGTGAAGCTGTGAAGATGGGGAGAAAGGAATCTCTGGAGCTGGAGGTGGAGGCAACATCGGGTCTGGAGCGCAGTGCTGTGGAGGCTGGAGATTCCTCAGGCCTGGAGGATGTGCTGCTCCTTCTGCAGCAGGCGGACGAGCTGCACCAGGGCCATGAGCATAGAGAAGGGGAAGGCTTCCAGCTGCTGTTCAACAACAAGCTGGTGTATGAAAGCCAGCGAGACTTTCTCTGGCGTCTGCCCGGGCCTACAGTGACACGTGTGAGCTCACCGAGGAGGTGAGCGAGAAGTCACGTGCCTTAAAGGGAAAAGAAGAAGCAGAGGCTGCTCTGGAGACAGGGGAGGAGAGTGCTGAATGTCACCTGTGGTATGCAGTGCTTTGTGGTCAGCTGGCTGAGCATGAGGGCATCCAGAGGCACATCCAGAGTGGCGTTAGCTTCAAGGGGCATGTGGACAAAGCCATTGCTCTCCAGCCAGAAAATCCCATGACTCACTTTCTTCTTGGCAGGTGGTGCTACCATTCTCTCTCACCTGAGCTGTCTACAAAAAACACACCAGCCACAGCCTTGCTTGAAAACTCTCTCAATGCCACCACGCAGGATGCCCTCCAGAGCTTCCTAAAGGCTGAAGAACTACAGCCAGGATTTTCCAAAGCAGGAAGGATATTTATTTCCAAGTGCTACAGAGAACTAGGAAATATCTCTGGAGCTAGATGAGGGCCTGGAACTGCTGAATGTCACTAAGGAGGATTCAACTTTCCAGAAGGACCTGTAAGAATTACAAGTTATATTAGCAGCTATATTATATTACAAGGCCATTTCAATGGCCTTCATGACTTGAGTGATACCACTGTTTAAGTGGAAAAATCAAGCCTTTCTTCTTTCTACTTACTCTACTAAGATCATCTGGGTTAGAGGGTGTCCTGACTCCTGGGGCAGACTGCTACCCACTACCATTCCCCATGGTACTTGTCTTGTGTTGATCAGTTAATTTATTCTCATCTCTTACTTAATCTAATGTTGGGGCAGTATTTATGGCCTGGGTCTGTCGTTCTCCCCTTAAGCAAATTCTTAAAAAATCAAGACTAAACTAGCATCTGACCAAGGGTTAAGAATGGTAAAGCCCTACGGCTGCTAGAGCTGAGAGAATGAAGGAGCAGCGCTGTGCTGGTGAGGTGTATGGACTTCAAAAAGCTATAGGAACAAAGCTCAGAACTTGCTATTCTCTAATATTTTTCACTAATACTCAACACATATATACACAGTCCTAAGATCACTACCTGCTCGGGTAAAAGAAGTCAGAACAGCAGATGGATATTGCTGCCTTATCACCTATCATGTGGATTCTACCTATATTCCTGGGCTGAATCACTTGACTCGTCCCGGAAGCGCTTGAAAGGATAGTGGCATAGGGTTTATGAAACTATAAAATGATGATCTGAAGAGCTGGAATATATTTGGATATGAACTTGAAATAAACCAAATTTGATTGCAAGTGAAAAAAAAAGACTTCGATTTAGACCAGAATTATGTCACCTGAGTACCCATAAATACATATTAGTACATATTATCTGTCACATCAACTGCATGACATGATAGTTAATATAGATAGAAATATAAGTGCGATATGGCTCCTTCTTTCAAGTTGCTCTGGGCCTGTGAACACTATCTCAACAATTCCACTTTATTAGTTGTATAAATATACTTTTATGATGGGACCTATCCACAGAATTATATACAATAGCTACATAGTATCTTAACTACTCTCCATTTTTTGTACATTTGGCTATTCTCCAGCTATTCACTAATATAAATAGTTGTTTCTCTGAATATTTTGGTAAATATAATTAATTTTAGTACTAAAAGTGATGATTTCCTTAGAATACGGAGTTAATGCTTGCTGCTTATAGTAGTTATGTTCTACAGGTCATCATGAACACTGAATTAGCAAATACTGAGCCACAGTTCCTGGGGAAAAATATAGGATTAGGTTGCTGGAAGGCACTAGTCACATTTTTGCCAACTGATTAATACATAACCTTGTTTTATGCTTGTTTCTGTGCAAAGACACATTATTTAATATACCCTGATGATTCATTAACATCGGACTCATGGACAGCAGCACTATAATTCATGTCTGGACAAAGCTTATCTAACACGTATATTTCTTCTACAAGCCACATCGTTCCTTCTGGCAATTAGGAACACCAGCACTTTATCACTATACTTGGGGCATAGTGATAAATATGGAATATTTATAGGAAAATCACCAACAAACACACCCACAAAAATGCAAAAAAAAACAAAAAAAAAAAAAACCAACCATACTGTGAGCTACTAGCCCATAGAAAAGATACTTGTTTTGAGTATGAGGGCAGAATAAAAAAGACAGCACTTCCCTCGGCCATCTCTACTTGGTGAGAGGCGCCTTGCTAATAACCTATCTCAACAGAGGAAAATAAACTATCTAACACCAAGAGAAATGAACTTCCAGAATAACCACTCTTCATTTTAATTAAATACCTGAGGTCTAACTTGTTATCTGTAAGAATTCATTTTCTCAGCCTTGAGGAGCCCTAAGTGTACAGTAGGGGTGAGAGCTCCCTGTCCCAGCTCTCTGCCTCCATTCCTGCCCCAAACCAGATTCTAAGGACTGTGAAAAGCAAGCCTCACAGGGGAAAGAAAAAAATGAAAAAAGGCAAATACAGCAGCTTCCCAGCCACTTCTATTATCAATCGAAAGCAGAGAAACAAAAATGAGGAGCTGTTTTTCCTCAGGGCCTGGCACTCTCCTTTATTCATGTACTATAGCCACTCCCTCCCTTTTCTCTATCTCTATTTTTCTCTTTCTTTTTTGGATAAAATAAAATACATGTTTTATTACTTACTATTCTATTCCTGGTGTGAGAAACCTTTTTCAACCCACTCTGTGAGCAACTTGTGAGTCTTCTCACCCTAACAGCTGGGAATGTGCATATTGGGAGACTCCAACTTTTTGCCTCTCCACACTGGCCCGTGAATGGCTAAGAAAACACAATTCTTCTCATTTGCGTTTACAAATAAATTTTAGTTAGTAGGTGAATTCATAAATAGAGAATCTAAAAATGATAAGGATCAATTGTACATCTCAAAGTGAAATTATTGTATATGTGGGTACAAACAGTGTTGTAGTTCATGTCTCCCCTTGAATGAATATGGCTTATGTTACTCAAATTGCCAGTAAGAGAAACAGAACTTTGACCATGCAAAATAATCAAATGAATTGGTTCCAGTAACCATGCCCAGTTCTAGAAACCAAGTTTGTCAAGACCCTTACTTATTTCTTGTCTCTGCTCTGTTTCAAATCATCTTTACCCGACGTTGTCAGGGACACGGCTATACTTAGCTCAGAACTCACATTCTATCTCTTCCTAGTCCAGAAAGAAAAGAAACTTCTCTAACTTGCTTCAAATTCCAGGAATCTTAGGGAGGGAGTCTGGCAGTCCTGTGTCTCCCCCTGGGTGTCACGCAAACAAAGTACTCTATCATAAACAGAAGTATACCAGTTGTCACTACTGCAGAGGTGAAGTCTGTTTGATCCATCTTAAAAAAAAAAAAGGGCTTAAAATGTAATAACAATAACAATGTTTAAGATAAGGACTAGAGACAAAAACCTCGTAAAGAATGAATGAAGATAAATACATTGAGAAAAGAAAACAGACGATTACCACATCAAAATATTAAGCAATATTAATGATAATGCCAAGAAAGTAACATTCATATTGTCAAATAAGAGTATGCCTCCTATAGAATGCTTTGACTCTGAGGCTCAGTATGGAGTCATCAGTTAACTTTTTATTTTTTTCCCAAAGTCTCAAAAAATAGACAACGAATATTATATAAATAAAAGTAAAAGACAATTTCAAAAAACAGATCATGCCAACTCATATAGATAATAGAAAAAGAAGAAATATTTCAAAATCATTCTACTTGATCTGGATATATCTGATATTGAAATTGGAGAAAATATATTGTAATAAAGGGAAGTTAGAAACATATTTCACTTATAAATGAGGATGCAATATTCTAAACAACATATTGACAAGTTGAATTAAGAATTAATGTTTAAGTAATGTACTTTGGTCAAAATGATAATTAGTCACTATTTTCTTTCCTTTGTTAGGTTTTCTTTCCCTCTCCCCTCCTTCCTTCTCTCTGACTGCTCTCTCCTTCCCCCATGCCCCACTGTGTCATTGTCATTTATTGTCCTCATATCAAAGTTGAATACATAGGATTCATGCTTCTCCATTCCTGTGATATTTCACTAAAAATGATGTGTTCCACCTCCATCCAAGTTAGTACAAATTCTGCAAAATCTCCATTTTTTAATGGCTGAGTAATATTTTATGGTATGCATATATCATAGCTTACCAATCCATTCCTGGGTTGAAGGACATTTAGGCTGTTTCCACATTTTAGCAATTGCAAATTGGGCTGCGATAAACAGCCTAGTACAAGTGTCTTTATACTAAAAATTTTTCTTTTCTTCTGGATAGATGCCCAGTAAAGGGATTGCAGGATCAAACGGGAGGTTCAGGTTGAGTTCTTTGAGCTTTCTCCATACTTAGTTCCAAAAAGGTTGTATTAGTTTTCAGTCCTACCAGCAGTGTAAAAGTGTTCCTTTCTCTCCATATCTGCGCCAGCATCTGCAATTTCGAGATTTCATGATATAGGCCATTCTCACTGGAGTTAGATGATATCTCAGGGTGGTTTTAATTTGCATTTCTCCAATAATTAGGAATGATGAGCATTATTTCAAGTATTACCGGCCATTCATCTGTCATCTTTAGAGAAGATTCTATTCATCTCTCTTCCCCATTGGTGTATGGGATTGTTGGTTTTTTTCTTGTAGATTAATTGAAGTTCTGTATAGATCCTGGTTATTAAACTTTTATCTGATTCAAAATGTGCAAATATCCTCACCCATTGGGTAGGTTGTCTATTTGCTTTGGTTGTTGTCTCCTTGGCTATACAGAAGCTTTTCAGTTTGGCACCATTGCTATTCAACATAGCGCTGGAAGCCAATACAATTAGACAAGACAAGAAAATAAAGGGCATCCAGATGGGTGCAGAGGAGGTCAAATTCTCCCTTTTTGCTGATGATATTATCTAATACTTAGAGAACCCCAAAGACTCAACTTCAAGACTCTTGGAAGTCATCAAAAAATACAGTAATGTCTCAGGATGTAAAACCAATGTCCACAAGTCAGTTGCCTTTGTATATGCCAACAACAATCAAGATGAGAGGTTAATTAAGGACACAACTCCCTTCACTATAGACCCAAAGAAAATTAAATACTTAGGAATATACCTAACAAAAGAGGTGAAAGACCTCTATAAAGAAAATTATGAAACCCTAAGAAAGGAAGTAGCAGAGGACTTTAACAAATGGAAGAACATACCTTGCTCATGGCTGGGAAGAATCAACATTGTTAAAATGTCTATACTTCCCAGAGCAATTTACCAATTCAATGCCATCCCTATTAAAATACCAAAATCCTACTTTCAAGACTTGGAGAAAATGATTCTGTGCTTTATGTGGAACTAAAAAAAATCCCGTATAGCTAAGGCAGTTCTTAGTAATTAAAAAAAAAAAGCCAGGGGTATCACCATACCAGATTTTAGGCTGTATTACAAAGGCCATAGTGGTCAAGACAGCATGGTGCTGACACAAAAATAGAGACACAGATACTTGGAATCGTATAGAAAACCTGGAAATGAAACCAACAACTTACAACTATCTAATCTTTGATAAACCAAACAAGAGTATTCACTGGGGGAAAGACTCCCTATTCAATAAATGGTGCTGGGAGAATTGGATATCCACATGTAAAAGACTGAAACTGGATCCGCACCTTTCTCCACTCACAAAAAATTGATTCAAGATGGATAAAGGACTTAAATTTAAGGCATGAGATAATAAAAATCCTCAAAGAAAGAGTTGGAAAAACACTGGAAGATATTGGCCTGGGGAAAGACTTTATGAGGAAGACTGCCATGGCAATAGTAACAACTGCAACGATAAACAAATGGGACTTGTTTGATCCATCTTCACCTCTCTCACATGTATTCCTTCCCTTGAAATTCCTCAAATGCAGACACCATGCATTACTCATCATAATTCTCACATCCCCTAACAAAGAACCCAAAGTTAGTGCTTAACATTTATTAAATAAAGATTGCTGGGCAGAGGGGCTCATGCCTCTAATCCCAGCAATTTGGGAGGCTGAGAAGGGAAGGATGTTTGAGCATGGGAGATTGAGGCTGCACTAGAGATCGAGGCAGCTATGTGATTCCACCACTGCAGTTGGTCCAGCCTGGACAACAGAGTAAGACCCTACCTCTAAATGATAAAATAAGTAAATAAATGTTGCCAGATTGCACTCCAGAACGGCAATGTCTAAACATCTACCCAGAGCTCTGCCAACAATGAATTCCATCACTTTAATCCACATTTTCTAGATACTGGCAAAGAACATCTTTTTCAATACCCCTGAAATGTACATTTCAAGGTTGAAAAAAAATCTAAAAGATAAGAATACCATTAAAATATCATAGTGGGGAGAAAAACTTTTAGGAAGATCTTTCTGCTTATCAGGGCCTTAAGTTATAGAAGTCATTTTGAAAGAATTACCTTTTAAAAAAATTCAAATTTTTAACACTTTGTGTGGGAGAAAGAAACAAATCAACAAAAAGCCAGCACAATGCCAGTGGATTTTTCAGATATTTCAATGAATTAAGAAAGTATTCCCAAGAGCTTCAGATAAATATGAAGCTCTGCTATTCAGTGAGCATCCTATTTTGGAAAGTCTATTTACACAATCCATCCTGGTATATATTGGGTCTACCTGTACCAAATTGTATCAATAAGCTGCCCTCAAAATAATTAATATCAGAATCCAATTCCGTCCTCCAGCCACACATTGGTAAACACCCATGGAAAGGAGATTATTAATGGTGCATATTATTCCTACCTAACAAAGATGATCATGAAATGTGTTACAAACCAATTATTAATTGCTTTTGTATTATCACTGTTTCCCACATTAGAGAGATCAAAAATTAATATGTTAAAATTGCATTTTATATCTTCTAAAGTACTTTCAGATAGAATCACAGTGTTCCTATTATCATAGAGAAGTCTAGTTATTAATATTATTTCTCTTTTTTTTTGAGATAATGTCTTATTGCCACACAGTTAGTTAATAGCATGAAGCACACTCTTCCAAAATGCTTCAAAATGTACACTTCAAGGGTATTTAAAAGAACATTTTATAGCTGAATCTATTTATTAACTTTAAGCAACCAAGATATTCTCATACTCCTTGACAGTAAATCATTGTTTTGACAGCCAATCACATGGTGTTCCTTTATAAAGAAGAGAATTGTCTGGGAAATTTTCACTTGAAATGTGGTGAGTAAAATCACCATGTGATAGAGTGAAAGGTTGCCAGGATTTGAGTGAAAGGACCTGAATTTTTGTTCACACTCTCAGTGTTGGCTTCTGGATCACCTTGACCAAGTTGTTCAATTTTCATGGGCCTAATTTTTCTTTATAGTTAAACAGAAAAACAGTAACATCTATTTCAAGGGGTTCTTGTCAATAAAAAATGAGATAATGCATGTGAAAATGCATAGAAATTATAAATCATTACTTATTATGTGAAGTAATTCCATTTGTTTATCTGACTGAACACTAAAAAAAAATGCTGCAAAAGGGTAGAGTCTGTGTCTCTTTTATCTTAATTATTCCCAATAAGGCAGATCATACTAACTCAGTAAATACTTATTAAGAATAAGTATTCTTTACTTTTCTTTTCTTTTACTTACCAGTATTCTTTACTGGTAAGCTCAGTAAATACTTATTTAGAATGATTATATAAATGCAGAGGAAGTTATCTAGATACATGGAAAACTGTATTTTCCACTTATTTCAAATTTAATCCCTTGGAAAGTTGAGAAAAAAAATATTAGAGAAAGAAAAGAAGCTGAAATTTATTTTTATTTATTTATTTATTTATTCATTTTTGAGACAGAGTTTTACTCTGTTGCCCTTGGTAGAGTGCTGTGTCATCATAGCTCACAGCATTATTTTCCAAACACTGTTTTAGGTCCTTACAGAATTCTCTTAAGTAATCATTGGGATATCCTCACCACATAAGGATTATTACCATCACTTTTATAGACATAGAAATGAAGTTCCTCAGAGCTAATGAATTTGGTAATCTCAATCATTCAGTACATGATTTAAATGCAGATTTTAGTCTCTTTAAAGCCCTCATTCTTTAGATTCTATTACCTTTTCATAAGTGCCTTGAATTATCTTGGGTCTTAGTTATTCATGATGAAAAGGAGCCTGCTTTCTGTTTGACCAAAAATAGATTCCTGAACTCCTCAATCATGGGTCATAGTGTATAGAGCAGTGTGTCCCAAATTAGAAACGTGGTCCCATGGAATGTTCCACAAATAGTCAAACATCTATCTCTCCATAGAGAGTCTCAGAGTACTGTAACAAAATAAGGGCCCTAAGAAGTCCCAAGCCAAGGAAATCTGTTAAATTTTCTTTAGCCAAAAATGTCCTTTGACCATTAAAGTCTTCCCCTCACCACATATTGTAGATTAACATCCAGGGAAAGAGGATTATACAGTGGGAAATACTGCTTTAGGGCCTTCAGGGAGCAAGTGCTCTCTGTACCTACATAAAACAGCATTACATGAGATATAAACCTAGCTTATGTTATGACATCATCTGTTTCATTGTTGGAGCTCAATTGTATCTGCTTTAGTACATAGCAAACCAGAGTGAAATAGTAAAGCACATGGTATTTTTGACACAGCAAGTACCTGGGAGAAAGGTTTTGGGCCACAGTGAGCTGCAGTTTCCCTAAGGAAGGGTTGCTAAAGTTGAGAGGTGAACAGGTTGTTCTTGAAAACAAATGGACTTTCCTTATGATTTTATTTAGCATTCTTAGGTAACAAAAGAAAATATTTTCTAAAATATCAAATAAGTAGGATACTACTATTATATAAACTTGGGGTTATCATTTAGGCTTGATGGATGCTTGTGAAATAATCCTTTATGGAGAATGTAAGTGAGGCCTAAAGCCCTGTTGAAGCTGGGTAGAGGATGCGGGGGTTGTCATTAAGTTTCCTCGTATCTGGACTAATTTTGCTCAAAAGGAAGGTAATTGGGACTACATTTTAATTTCTTTTAAAGTGCCGCTGAAGAAGGAACTTATGAGCTAGAAAAGAACATGAAGAAGGTGACACTGAAAAATATAACACAAATTTACTTACATTGACTCTGAAATCATAGAAAGAAGCCCTCATGTCCTCACATGTCTGCCTCATGCAACCTGCCCTTAGAAGGGGTAACTGTGATTATGCAAGTCTGCCTGAGCCTGAGGGGACAGCACAGTATTAGGAGGCTTGATTCCAACCATTGTGTTCCAAACATTCTTCAAAACAAGTCTACTAGTAGTAAAGCTAATATTTCTATTGCCAGATGCAGGATTTCTGTGAAGGAACTAAGGAAATTTCACTCCAAAATTTGACTCCTTGATATAAAGAGTATTTTGAATTAAAGACGCTAAAAGATCAACAGGTCTTGGAAGGGGTTTCTCTCGTTCTTCATAAAGAGGTAGACCCATAAACATGAGCATTTGACTTCTCTTTACCTCCCTGAAGGAAAAAAGATCAAGACCACAACCAGACCTGGACCAAATAATTTTAAACATAATACCTTTCTCCTGGTTAATCTAATTTGGAAAGAGAATCACTACAAATCAGTGTTTCCCCCCAATCCATTAATTCCCACAAATAATCTGTTCATCCTCCCTAGTAACCGTTTATTGACATTCAACAGAATTACCTATATTCCTCATCTCCCTCTCTAATGTAAAATGAGGGTATATAAACTTCTGGACCCTACTGGGATATTAAGTAGTCCCTCTGACTTTCCCTGTGTGCAGAGCAAATAAATCTCTTTCTCTCTTATTAATCTGCTTTTTTGTGAGATGATCTTTTAGGGAGTCTCTAGGGCCAAAGGGGGTGTTTCCCAATGCCCCAACACTTGTAAACATCTCTCAATTGGCTACAAACTTGGGCAGGGAGGGGGACTTAGATAAGCATTATTATTACCCCCCACACTCATTACAGTACTTTCCCTGCATTCCCTGTGATGCTCTTAGAGCTGATAGTGGGGCTCAGGGAAGCAGTGGACAGACATGGCAGAATGTCTCCTGGGTGTCACCTCACTTTCCCTGGCAATCATTTCATTCCAGCCTTCAAACTCACTCAAGACGGGAAAGACCCAGCAACTTGTTCAGTGATCTGTTTTCTTTAGCTGCTTTAGCAATCTTATTCCATGTTCTGGGAAATTAGACAAGTAAAACAAAATTACTCAGCTAGAATGACATATTGGTTCTGCATACTATTTTTAATAAAATTATTTATTGTAGACTCATAGGCACCAGAAATAAACTAAACATTCCATAACAAACTTAGAATACATTTGTCTGGTCTGTAAGGACTGAGATCATGACTGACTTCTATGGTCTACCTCTGATACCTCTACTTAGTAAGTACTTAAATATTTGTTGAATAAATAACATAAAGGAGTGTTGTCAGGCACTCTTGGGTCAGTTATTAGTAAGAATTTACTACAAACTTCTGTTTGTTGTGCCAAACCTACAGATAAGATCAGGGCCTACAAATTCTACCTAGTTCTTTTATTTTTCCCTGAGGTGCCATTCTCAGAGAATGAAGCCAAGAAAATGGCATTGCTTATTATATGATGTAGCCATAAACCCCATTATAGTCTCCTAAAGAGATAAGCTAGGCTATATTTAAACTACAAAGGCTACTAACACCTACAAACAGGCAGACCTGGAAACTCCATTGATCCCACCTGTTTCATCCAGGCACGGTAGAGAGCTTGATAGGGAGAGGGAGGAGATGGGAGATGGTATCATTTTTGTGAAATGGGAGCTAATTTGTGAACTATGAACTATCTTACAATACCAATGCCATGGTGGGGGGGAACTTAAAAGTGACTATGATGGATAATTTTGTGTGCTAACTTGACTGGACCATGAGATGCCCAGATGTTTGTTTAAATATTATTTTAGGTGTGTCTGTGAGGGTGTTTCTGGAAGATATTAACATTTAAATCTATACACCAAGTAAAGCAGAGTGCCTTCCCCAATGTGGGTAGACGCTGAAGGCCTGAATAAGAAAAATTAACACATATTTTAATTCCAAAGTACTCAGTTGTTAGATTTTATTAATATCTTGGGGATTTTCATGGTAAGATGGACTTCCAAATGTTCTGCTATCTTGAATACTATTTTTTTTTTCTGCCCCCAGGCTCGGCCCCAGCAAGCTGGCAGCAAAGGCAGGCCCAGCACCAGGAGCAGCCCAGGCCAGCCCCAGGCCAGCCCCAGGCCCAGCACCAGGAGCAGCCCCAACCAGTCGCCATGGTCTGGGTGATGGGTTGGTAGCTCCATGGATGGGGCTTCTCGTGCACACCACTTCTACCGTATCTTGGGCCAGGGACACCTGAGATGGGCACCTGGCCCAGCCATCTTGGGTTCGCTCAGGTTTCTGGTCTCGATCTATGTTGAATACTATTAACACAGGCTGATTGATATGAGTGAAGGGGCTCAGTCTACTCTGACCTACCTCTTTTCTAAGCATTTATCACGGATCCCTTTGGAGGCAGCACCATGCAGACTGGACTTTACCGTTTAATATATCCGAGCTTTCTCTTCCCTGAAGAAATACAAACTTCAATGACCAGAAGGGCTTTGTTTTATATTTTGTCAAAACCCTTAGGGGACAGTGAGACCCAAAGGGGGTTACAAAAGAAGCATAAATACTGATAGAAAAACTAAAACTGGTATTCAAAACCATCTAGGAAGTTATTACATCTTTCTCTTTGGTGATAGAATGATTGTTACATCCTAAAAGCTAATAACCCACATAAATCTAACAATTTTTTTAAAATGAAGAATATTTTGCACAAAGGAAAATTCTTATTCTACTTGCAGTTAAAAAATAGAAAATCACATAAAGTAAGGCTATTGGACAGAATATATGTTGTGTTCAGTGAAGCTCCACTGATTTAAGTAGATAGAAAGTAGTTAAGAAAACCTTCTGGAAAGAACTGGCATTGTCTTAAATCAAGAGAGGATTATGGGGCGCAGTGATTTAGCAGATGGTACTGGGTAGGGCAGGAAGCAAGAATTAGCTTAAGCAATAGCACAAAGAGTGTGGAAAACCCCCACTAAGACGTAGAAGCTATTGTCGCAAACATAAAGGACAGAGGATGGAAAGAAAGGAGGAATTACGTCAATGGAGGACAGGATGAGTTTGCTGGCTGTGTGTTCCATCTTGAGTAACTTACTTAAACTTTCCTCATTTTAAATTTTATTGTCTGTAAGTGATCTTCAGTGTCCCTGTGTGCTCTAGCATTTGTTAAATCTAGGACTTCAGGATTTCCTGAGAACAGACTTCAGGATTACCTGCCCCTCCATATCTACAGATGTGAGAAAAAGCCTGAACTTGTTACTACCTGCCAGTGGGGAAAACAGGGAGTGAACTAGGCCTTCTGTGGTAGAGGCAGGTGCCAGAGGGGGCTCAAATTTATGAGAAGGGGACATACCTCCTAATCCTTTGCCACGTATATCCCCCACAGTCACAGCTTTTATTCTGAGAAAAAATAATAAACAACCTCAGGTCTGAAAGCAGAACGAAAATAGATCTGCCTCTTTGAAACTCTGATTAGCTTTTGGGATCTAGATTCTGCGTGGATTTATTCTTTTCTTCTCCTAATAATTCTTCCCAGTCACGACACCATCCAGTGGAGGAGATGAAGTTTGAGCAGTTCCATCTTTCCGACCAGATGATTGTGGGCAGTGACTATGCTCTAAATATAAGCAGCCCATTATCCAGCTCAAGGAGTAGAGTGTGCTTTGTCATCTGGCCTTCATCACACCATAAGAGCATCCTCCATATGCTAAAGTGCCGTAACCTGTGGGCTGCAGTTTGCTTTTGCACTGCAGATTTTTCAATGTAATTGCATGTAACAGTTTATTTATAGTAATGAAAAAGTACTTAAAATCCAATTACACCCTTGGAAATTGCATATCTCTAAACAGATGTAGAATAATTAAGAAGAAACCCAGTGCATATCTATAGAAACTCATTGGAATTAACAAAATGACATTTCAATATCCTCCAAGCAATTCCTCTGGTTACACATAGCCTGTATTAGGTACCTGAAAATACACATTTCACATGGCTTAATGCGGAAGTAAAATGAGGATTTCATGCGTTGTTTTGGTGGCTCAGATAATTCATTTAAAAACATTGTGTTTCCTTGAATTTTCTTTGTCTAGAGATGATTTCGGTGGATAAAATTCCTTGCTGACAACATCACTCGAGGTGTTTAGGCGTGGACAGAGGGTAAAAAAAACCGTTCTCAATGCAGATAAGGAAATTGTGACTGCAAGTAATTGTATCATTCACTGACTGCATCAGGCTTTCTGTATTTCATGTATAAAAAAATCCAGAATTGGAAGTGAACCATATGTGAGAAGTACATGGTCAGGCTTCATTTGAGGGAAGACAGGAATAGGATGAATAATGGAAATCCATTCCAGTGCAATTAATGCACTTAGCTATTCTCCTCTTAGCCACCCTCTAAACAAACACACAAACTGTTTATCACTATAGAAAGTTAGCAGGTACCTTTCTCTTTGGTAATGGAATGATTATTACATCCTAAAAGCTAACAACCCACATACATCTAACAATTTTTTTAAATGAAACTGTTTTGCACAAAGGGAGATTTTCGTTCACTTTGTAGTTAGAGATAATTATTCTGCTCGAACTCCTGGTCTTATGGAAAATAATCTCTTTGAAAGCTCATATTAATAACTTCAATATTGCATTAATGTAATTTTCAGCCTTTAATATACCTGGCATAATTGAAAATACTTTCAGTAATAAAAATGTATGTGTTATTTATAACCAGTATGAAAAAGAAGTTGAACTTGCTGTCTAAACCATGAATTAATTTATTTGTTATATCCCATTTTTACTTCATAAAGGAAATAATAATCCTAGAATTTTTTTAAAACCACCAAGAATTTGTACCTGATTGGAAGCTGTTTTTCTAGGTTGACATGCCTCTTTTTTTCTCACTCTCATATTCTTCAGTAACCTCAAGGGTAATTGAGAAACTTTGATCACAATAGGTATGAAAGTGACTTTGGGTCACTTTGGCCCTTATCACCCAATTCCTTCCCCTGCCTATGCCACACCCTTTAGTTCGGATCATTTTTTCCCCGTAGTTTGGTGCCCTTCTCTCTTTTCTGCCTCCTTCCTTATCACAACAGCTCTAGAAACAGACCTACTATAAATCATCTTCCTGTGAGTACAATGGTCAGCTGCCATGGCACTTGGGTTGCTTGCCCACATGTTTGTCAGGAGAACACATTTTCCTTTGAGTATTGTGACTGTAACTCAGCAATTTGTAACGTTTTAATTCATGTTTTAGTAAACTTCCATTACTTTCTCTTTGTTCCTCAATGAGGCACTTCTACATCTCATACTTTTCTATGTACCATGTCTAATTTTTCTAAATGCATTTTTCCAAAGCTTCATTAAGAAGAAACAAGTAGACCCAGTGCTCCTGTTGACCAGCTTTATAATCAGATAAGGTAAAAGGTAATTTTAAAATGTTGGCCTAATCATGTGATTTATGTCATCATCTTCCTATGCCAGATAAGGAAGACCAAAAAGGGTTGAGTCACTTAGACAAGGTCAGGTAGCATCTGACCAGCAGCATGTCCCCTCACCAGCTGGGAGTTTCTCAGTTGTCTGGAGCAGCATGCACCTGAGAACGATGGATGAGGAGGCATGAGAATGATGGATGGCCAGAAGCAGGCAGACCCCAAGTTCCATGCAGAAAGGAGTTTCTTCAGCATAGATGGTTGCCTGGGTTGGGAAGACCTCCTACCCTAAACAATTTACCCGTGAAAATAGTTCCTTCCATAAAGAAACAGAGCTGTTAGCAAATTATCATTCTACTCTCTGGTCAGCCCTTTATCAAACATGCTCTAGATGTCTACTCTTTGCTGAGCACCTTTAACCATAGGACTAGGAATAGAATCTGGATACAAAGATGGATATGAAATCATCTCTGTCTTTAGGAGCTCATGGTATGGATGAACAGAGCAGTGTGGGACATAGTATTTTAATGCCAGAATGTTGGATGTAGAGAAGAGAAATCTTTGTCTAAAAGATTCTCTGCACCCGAAGAAGAGGTGAAATTTGAGTTATGGAGAATTAGAGCAGTTGACACAAAGGAAAAATTGAGAAAAAATTATTCCAAGCAGAGAGAAGAGTATGTGTCCAATCCTTAATGTATAAAAATCCCCAGACTGTGCCAGCCAGGGCCACAGTGCTTTCTAGGAACCATCAACTATGTAGCTTGTATGTTAAACAGATGAGAGATTTTTAGGAAATCATCCTGCAAAGAGAAGTTGGAGAAAAGTTTTAAAGTGGGTAGAGTGCTACCATAAGGAGTTTGAATTTAATCCTCTAGGTCAGGGGTCTCAAACTTTTTAAACAGGGGGCCAGTTCACTGTCCCTCAGACTGTTGGAGGGCTGGACTATAGTTTAAAAAAGAAAACTATGAACAAATTCCTATGCACACTGCACATATCTTATTTTGAAGTAAAAAAACGAAATGGAAACAAATACAATATTTAAAATGAAGAACAGGTAAAGTTAAATCAACAAACTTACTAGTATTTCAATGGGAACTACGGGCCTGCTTTTGGCTAATGAGATGGTCAATGTCCAGTTCCATATTTGTCACTGCTGATCGTAACAAGTGATGCAAGTGTGCATCAGTTAGTCTAGATCTGGTTGGAGATTTCAGATGTTTCATTCTGGTAATAGTCTGTTCCCAGACATAAGTGCTGCCAAAGATGGTTACCATTTTGAGTGCATGGTTCCTGAGATTAGGATATGTCTCAGAGGGGAGAGATACATAGAAATTAGGAAGGCTGCTTGACTTGAATGTGTCTTTCAGAGAGTCACAATTCTGCAGTTCAGCCAGTTCCATTTGGTAAATCGTATCCGCATTTTCAATGTCAATAGAAAATGGGTTATGGAAAAGCTGTATGTCCTGTTCATGGAGATGAAGCTCTTTAAATCTAAATTGGAACCCCTTTTGCAACTTTTCCCGTAAATTCACACATGTTCTGT
Organism: Perodicticus potto; assembly: GCA_963574655.1. Lineage (NCBI taxonomy): Eukaryota > Metazoa > Chordata > Mammalia > Primates > Lorisidae > Perodicticus > Perodicticus potto. The sequence goes on along the minus strand of CAUYRH010166346.1, from coordinate 1,341 downwards.
TTGGGAATGCAACCAATGGATTTTCCGCTAACAGATTTTGAGTTGTAGGGAGATGGCAGAAATTTTTCTCCTTCACTTGTTTGATGAGGAGGTCTAATTTTACTTCAAATGCTTTCACATGTGATTGCATATCACAGATGAGCTTCCCCTTTCCTTGAAGTTGCACATTGAAACTGTTGAGTCGCTCTGTTACATCTGTCAGAAAGGCAAGATGCCATTTCCATTCTGCATCACTGAGCTCTGGTACTTCTTTGATTTTTGAAAGCAGAAAAGCTGTAATCTGTGGAAGTAAGTCATAGAAATGTTTCAAAACTCTCCCTCAACTCAGCCAACAGACTTCTGTGTGGTACAGAACATCTTCATAGGCAACATTTAGCTCAGACAGAAAATCTTGAAACAGTCTGTGGTTTAGTGCATTAGCTCTAAAGAAGTTAACACAAGATACCACAATTTTCATAACAGAGTCCCCCTTCAGTGATTTACTACACAGCGCTTGTTGGTGGATGAGGCAGTGTATGGCTATTGGATGAGAATAGCCATAGTGGTGTTTGTCCATCTCTTGGTTAATGCAAGCAATTACTCCTTTCTTAAATCCCACCATTTTAGGAGCACCATCAGTTGTCACACTGGCTAGTTTAGCCCAGTCCAGCTCCAAACTATTCAGTTTGGCAAACCTTTTCATAGATATGCTCTCCTGTAGTTGTTCCTTTGACGCTTTACAGGGCAGAAAGCTCTTCTGTGACTTTGAAATAGTCATTCGTCCCACGAATAAAAATTAGAAGTTGTGCAGAATCATGAACATCATTACTTTCATTGAGTGCCAAGGAAAAATAGGAAAGTTTTTTTGCGGAGTTTTGCAAATGCTGATGCAAATTATCTTCCATTTCTTCAATCCTTCATGTAATTGAGGGTCCTGAAAGACTCACTTTACTAAATAAATTGGCCTTCTCTGGACAAACTCTTTGGCAACAGAAAGAAGGCATTCTTTAACAAATTCTCCCTCCACAAATGGTCTGCCAGTGCACGCTATTAGCTTGGCAACTTGAAAACTTGCTCTCAGTGATGAAATACTTAGCTACTTCTGCTTCAAAAATTATTTTGCTGAGTTGTCAATGTATTTTTCAGTTTTAATATTTAATATTTTCTCACTTCCCCGACCAAACAATCACATTTATCTTTATGTTGAGTTTGATTGTGTCAATGCAAATTGTATTCTTTGAACACAGACACTATATTCTGGCATATCAAACACACAGCTCTTTCCTTGTACTGCATGAGAAAGTAATCATAAGTCCACTATTCTTTGAATATCCTACACTCCAAGTCAATTTTTCTCTTTCT
>CAUYRH010166345.1:0-11530 GCA_963574655.1 Perodicticus potto | reverse complement strand
TGTGCTGACTTCATATACAATCTGAAATATTTTCATTGAACTATTTAACATAGCCTTCATGGCCTTTTAATCACTATATTAATAACCTCTTAATTCTAGACCATTTGTTGACATTTTTAATTTGATGAATTGTCTGATATTTGTCTGGAAAGGAGAAGGCAATTTCTAGCTTTGAGGTTACTATTTTAGTATTTAAAACTGCAATCATAACCAAACACTCAGACCAATATCTAAGTTAGAAATAAAACTTCCTGATTTTCTACTGAACATAATTCATTCACTGGATTATTTCTTAAATATATAAGACTAAGATATCAGTAAAGTTGCTCAAAAGAGCTTAATGCTTTTGTAGTTGGTGATATTTTGGTCATGCAATGTGTATGGTTTGTTTACCATTCTGTATTTGGGACTCACAAAGCACCTGTCATAGTTATGACTTAGTATATCTTTATTTATTTTTTCTGAGACAGACTCTCATTTTGTGGCCCTTGGTAGAGTGCCATAGTGTCAGACTCTTATGGTCAAGCAATCCTCTTGCTTCAGTCTGTTGGGACTACAGGCGCCCGCCACAACGTCTAGCTATTTTTAAAGATGGGGTCTTGCTGTTCCTCAGGCTGGTTTCCAACTCTTGAGCTCAAGCAATCCTCAGCTACTCTGAGTGCTGGGAACACAGGTGTGAGCTCCTGTGCCTGTTCAATATATCTTTATTAATGTCTGGGTGAATGAACCTTATTAACATCGCATGTGGTTGTCATCATGGCCTACATTCTTTATGCTTAAATGTACTATAATATATTGAGATTTCAATGAGCTGAGAAACACTGAGAGAAGTGCCTTTTATTTTTTTCTTCTTTCTTTTTTTTGGAGACAGAGTGAGTCTCATTTTGTCACTATGGATAGAGTGTCATGTTGTCATAGCTCACAGCAACCCTTAGTTCTGGGTCTCAAGAGATCCTCTTGCCTCAGATTCCTGAGTAGCTGCAACTATAGTCACCCTCCATAGCGCCTAGCTATTAAATATTGTCCTTATTATCTGTTACAGATATTTTGAGTAAAATTGTTCCTCATATAAATAGAGAAATTGAGATTGAGGAAAACTGCGTAATTTATCCAAGTCTACAAAGTAAAAAGTAGATTTAAGAATTTCAACATCAGCTAAATACAGACTCTTTAGCCCATGGGTATAACCATACCTTATTCTGATTCCTCATAAAATCTCTTACATACAACAGCACATTATGTCTCTTCCTAAGATTTACAATTTCATGTTAATTACCCCAGGTAGTGTGGAAGAATGACACATAAAACATGTCAGTAATAAAAGACATTCTGTGTTTGTGTCTGTATTTAATAGTCAAAGCCTGGATCTATGTGTCTGAATTTGTAACAGCAAATAATCACTCATTCCATACCCATTCATTTATCTTGTTAATCTTTCTTTGCTGTGGTTTATCACAGTCTAACGACCATGCTCCTGTGTCACATCTCACTTGATGGAAAACAGTCTCTGGCCTCCCCATTTCACTCATCTCCATCTTCTGTCCCAGTTTCCTCACTGGCACAAACAGTCCGAGGAACAGCAAGGAGAATTTACAGGACCTGCATTTTTGTACTGACTTTAAAAGCCTTCCAGGTTTCCAAGTGAACCTTTGTTTAAAGGACTGTACGTCTAGCTAATTCAGAATGTTTTAAAATCTGGGTAGCGTTCTTTCTTCTTTGGGGACTTCCTTTCTCTTCTTTTGTTACTGGAAAAAAATCTCTCTACTCTTCTTACTCAGTTATGCATAATGAAATGGCTATTTCAGGATGAGACAGATTTTGATTTGTTCTGGCCTTGTCTGATGAGGTTCTTGGTGGAGAGGGGAGGCAAGAGAGTTGGAAGGACGGAAAGGACGTGCAGAGCTTTTCAACACCACTGGATTTATGATCCTCAAGAATTTATCACTTGAACAACTAATCAAACAATAGTTGGGGGTTTAAAGCCTGAGTAGTAATGTATTATGATCAGCTGGGGCAAATGAAAGTCTGAGCGAAGATTTGCTTGTGCAAACTTACTCATCAAGTTTGATGAAGAGCGAGTAAAATTTTACGACTATTCCATTCAAAATGAAGATGTAAGTGTTTGGAAAGGGGTCTCAGCAAAGCTTGATTATGAATGATTTCATGTGCTGTCTAATGAATTGTGTGCTTTATTTTATACTTAATGGGAAATCATATTTTTGTGGTCAGGGAACATTTTTCTTATTTGTCTTGATGCGATTGATTGCTATGCAGTGAGTTAACGTGATGAATTCCATTTTATAGAGACAATTCTGGAAGCTGAACTGATTATGGATTGGAGAAAGCTGAGGTTAGAATTGGAAAGTTTAATTCAACAATCCAGGCAAGAAATAAAGGAGTAAACCCTACAATCTCTGAAAGTTGGGGCAGTGATACAAAATGCTGAATTGTTTTCATGAAAAATGGTTTATAGCCTTACCTGCAGAACTGTCTGCTGCTGTGATCTGCAAACTTCATTTTCAAAGCTGAGATAACGTAATCCTCAAAGTCCTCTGAGTTATAAGACATTAAATTTGTTGTATTTCTTAGGTTCTGGCAAATCCACATAAATGGAAAATTCTCAAGGTTTGTTATCCCTTGAGTTGAGAAACATGATCATTAAAGTAATAAAATTATAAGAAGTATTGCTTGTGATAGGAAGTTAATCATGCTCTGATGATATGTATAATGTTAGTGTCGGGCAAAGAGAGACTGTGAATCATTTTAAAAAGGAAATTTTATGTTATTATACTTTTGGTTTTATGCCTTAAGAAAAGACTCATGTAATAAGCTATGAAAGTCTAATTCCAAATAGTATTTGGGTATTAAAACCTAACTTCTGACAAATACAGCCACGTTTCAATTTCTTATCAGACAGGTGAGAGGAGAAAAATATTTCTCCCTTGGTAAGTTCTGGGAGTGAAAGGAATACTTATAAAAAATGGCATAGATTAGAAACTGAGCCTCTCACTGAAGAAAGAGAGTCGTACTGATGGCGTGTTTGAGCAAGCATTGTTTGCAATGATAACTTTAGAATCTTATTTATAAATGTATTTAAATTTCATCATAAAGAAAGCATTAGCATCTTCGAAAAGTGGGCATGTTATTACAGGATACTTAGAATTGTTTCTAAATAACTGCTAAATTGATTATAAACATCACTGCTTGGCATATACATTTTTGGACTGTTTCCACTCTAATCGGCCCTCAGTATTTCCCATCCCCGATGCCTTCGCTAGCTACTTCTGAAGAATTCCTCCCACTCACCCCCTGTCTGATTTCTTTGTCTTCATGACTCTGCCTCAAAAACTCTCGCCAGCTCTCAGGCTTCAGTTCCTCCTTCATAAAGAAATAACTAGTTGCCCTAATTAACCCAGAGTCAAGTTGTTTTCCAGAAAATATTTCTCACTGATTCCTAAGGCTCCAATGTGTACGAACAATTCACATAGTGATCTTAGTAGAATTTTTCAAAAATACATTAAAATAAAGATTTTTTAATGTTGTCAAAACCTATATTATTAGCTACAACTTCAAAATGTGATGTGAAGGCCTCCCTTTTGACAACTCGAAGTCAATCGACTGAACATACGGTGATTTGCTGTCATATTCGTAGGTCCTGCCTGTGAGACCTTTCCTGGGAAGCATGTTATATAAGGTTTGGGTTCCAGTATTTGGGAAACGTGCAGCCATCTTAGAATTCTGCCTATCAAAATATGTTAGCGAAGTCCTGTACGTGCGTTTTAAATATTTAAAAGACATGTTTTCAAATAATTATTTTTATATACATTTAAATATTTAAAGATCATATGTTTCAGAAACATAACAAATTTGGGTAATTTTGATTCTAGGGGTTCTGTAAGAGTGTGTGTGTGCATGTGTGCACAACCATATGTTTATGTGTTACTTCAGGCCAGAGTAGTAAGTTGCCTGACTAAATTTTTTAAAAATTAAATAAACTTCCTTTGCTGCCCCTTCGTTTACACTTTAGGGGATTTTCCTTTTCTTAAAATACCCTTGGCCTTGACATTGCAGTTTTCCTTGTGGCAGGGTTCACAGATTCCACAGATGAAGAACAGAGGTTCAGCATTGCAAACAGATGGGAAGTCATTCACAGAAGAGCTGATGTGAGCATCTTACACTTTCAGCACAATTAGCAATGGCCATGTGGTGCAAATTGTTGTTATAAATTCACTGAGGTAACTCAGATTGTGAGAAAATGGACATACCATTTTTGAATCTTCCTATCACTTTGAAGAGCTATAATCTATATACATATGTAAATAACAATCCAGTCGAAACAGAATTACGATTCTCAATATACTTCAAATATGTACATGACCTATGATAGAATACATCATGAGAAAGCATACAAAGTTAAAACAATGAAAATAAAATGAAAGCCCCTAAAGTAATTAAATGTTTCCTGTGTGTGAATAAAGTATCAAATACACTAAGCATATTGAATTTGTTTTAATTCTTAGAGAAATTGTCAGTGACAGATACTAATATTTCTCTTTTCACACAATGATTTAAAGAAGTAATAAAGCATGCAATAAAACTTCCCTTGATTATCAGTAAGTGAAAAAAACTAGGACTGGGACATGGGTGGCTGATCCAAAGCCTGAACTGTCCCTCTGCCACTGAGTGTGACCTGACAACACTTACTGTCATCACACTTTAGCAGTCCCCGATATGCTGTATTATATCTTCTTGTTTGTGTATTTATTTCTTTTTTTCCTCACAACTGTAATAGCCATTGAAAAACAAAGACCTTGTCTTTTTCCATGGCTTCTTTTCAGTGAGTCAGTGCCTGGCTCATAATAGAAACTCAATACATGGGTGTGACATGAATGATTAAAGTATAAAGCCATTTTTGAAGCTGATTTTGGCTCTTAGTCTTCAGTAAGTTTAAGAATAACAGAGGTAACTCATTATACTGTCGGTATCTCATCTATGTGGGCATAAAGGGAAAAATAAAAGTCCATTTTCTTAGGCAAAAGTTATTCCAATAGTTTTTCTATAAATTTCTATATACTCTTAATATTCTTGGCTATAGTGCAATATGGGCCTGTTCTTTTCTCAGTGACCTTATAGAAAATTTTTCTCTTACACTATAATGTAGATTTTATAAATGAGGAGACTTTATTTTAAGAATTGCATTATGTTGTTTCCAAGGCAACTTTCCTAGAAGTAGATCCATTAGCATAATTCTATATTAAGTGATCCCCAGTATAACTCCAAGCTCACATTTTATTGGATAAATCTTTAGATACAAACACAATTTGATATAACCCTAAAACCTCTACTTTCTGAAATTTGTCTTCCCAAAGCAAAACATTACTTGAGATAATTAAACTTTTCAGGTTTTGGTTAACAGCAAAGCAATTATAGCTTATGTTTTTGCAGCCACTTTCATCAACACAACTTTTCTCATCTCTACGTGTACGAATTACATGCCTGTTGATTCTCCAACATAAAGGTTTATAATGTCAGATTCAGCCGATCATAATTTCTGACTTTTACCATTAATGATAATAATAATAGCAATAATAGGAGAAAGAGAAAAATCTTTACCATTTCTTAATATCTATGTTGAATATTTGTGTATGTGCTTTTTAATTTTACCCTCAAAATAATTCCATAAAAAGATATAGTGCAGGGGTAGGGCAAGGAGGGAGAGGGTGGAAGGGAGACAGGAAGGGGATGGGAGGTCACGGTGTGTGGCACAACTTTTGGGGATGGGACACAATTATAAGAGGGTCTTTATTTAACAAATGCAATCAGTATAACCTAATTTTATCTACCCTCAGTGAATTCCAAACAATAAAAAAAAGAAAATTCAAAAAAAAAAATTCCATAAAGACATAGGATCATCTTATAGATAAATAAATTAAAGCTCGGAGAAAGATAACGTGGTCAGGATCTCCAGTGAGTAAGTATTAAAGCTGAAACTTGAACTAAAGTCTACTTTATTCCAAATAACTTTTAACTAACAGGCAAAACTTACTTGATACTATGATTTTGCAAGTGAGTCAAATTCTTTTTGCTTTCCTTAAATTCCAGCAGTTCTCTGCAATTTTTGACACTCTGGGTCACGTTCCCAACAGAATAAGAAAACTCTATGATAAACCTACCTTTTGTATTCTCACCAAAGGATTCCTGTTTCCACAATGGCTATAAATTTAATAAGATGATTATTAAGGCACATTATATACACGATATAATTATGTGACCTTATCGCTCTTGCCACCATGAGAAACACTAAGAGTTTTATGAATTCCACCTTATAAAACTTAAACAATGCCTATACGCACAGAAACAGTAATTTTAAAGATAGTGTTCATTATGGGATCAAAGTATCAAAAAAATTTACAGCCAACTTCCAACCATGAAACATTTTTTTAATGTTGAAATATAATAAGTTTTCATTGTTCATATGATCAAAGCCTTGTCTCAAACAGTTTGCTGTGGTACCTTAGTGAAATAACATACTCCATTGCAAATCCTATATTATCTTGCCCATGGCAATGATCTCGAGCAATACTTTACTCATAGGAAGTTTGAGGTCAAATCATATCAGGAAATGTTTATGTTATATCTCATTCTTTGAGATTTATAATGCATTTGTGTCTTATGAAGAATCAAATCTTAAATTTCACATGTGCATTAGAATGGCTGGTATGCTGATTAAAAATTCAAACCTCAAATTGTAAGGACAGAATGCCCTACAGTTTTTTGTTTTTTTTTTTTTTAAACAGTCTCCTTAAGTAATTATGTGAACATATCATTTAACATAAAAACTTAGAGATATTGTATATTAAACTCCCTGAGGAGAATGATAGTAAACCTACCATGTAATATATAAATAGTTTTTCCCCAAATTGTTATGACATGTGAACTCCACTCTTTCCAAATGGCTATTGGGAAATCCTAAATTATGCAGCTTACTTTCGTGGTATACCATGTTTTTTGAGCCTGATGTCATGTAGTTATCTTAGTTAATTTTCCAAAGTCTGAATGCAAGTATAATTGAAACAAAAGCCAGGTAGTTCATTGCAGCAAAAGCAAAAGGATTATAATTTTTCCAGGGAAACGTAAGTTTCCAGTTCTAACTCAAACTCATACAAGAAAAATACTTCTCCTCCCTTAGGTAGTGTAGAAAATTCCTCTACACATCTGCTTAAAAGTATGTGGAATAAAGTGGTTGAGGTTTCAACTATTCATATCTTTCCTGATCCGCATATTCTCAGTTTTCCTTTATACTGTAGACTTATTTGGAGGAAACAATTGTGTGTTAAAATTTTGTGGGCCCACATCATATATATAAATCTCTTCATACAAAGAAGCAGCCGTGTATTAAAATTCCAAAGTATTGAACTATTTTCATGACCTATGCATATTTTTATTCATTCATTTATTTACTTAGAGATTATATTTTTTATTAAATCATAAAGAGGCAGATCATGTATACATTAATGCATTTAGGGGGTGCAATGCGCTGATTTCATGTACAATTTGGAATGCTGACATGGTATCGGTTACTATATCCCTCATTCTCCCCCACCTGCTAACCCTTATCTCTCTCTTCCCTTTCATATTCATATTTTCCAGTAGCATTTCCTGTGCTCATTTTTTTTTTTTTTGTCCTTGTTGTCCCTTGTTCTTCCAACCGACTGAAACCTGACTTTTGCTTCCAGGTTAGCAGAGAAAGCCAATGTTTGTCAGAGCCCATCTGACTTTCTTGTCAGGATTTCACACCTGTGGCTACCTTGCCTGCAGTGACAAAATAGCCTCTTAGCTTTCTTTCCCACTCTTAGTCAACTCCTCATGCTCCTCTGTGGGCTCATCCTCTTTTTGACTTTTTTTCACCGCGCTTGCCAAGGTGTGGTCTCAGCCTGCTCTATTCCCACGTGATGCATTCTCTGAAGGTGCTCACATGCACCTCAGCATGCACTAGGATTTGTATCTGCAGCCCAGGCCTCCCTCCTGGACTCTTGTCTTGCACATCAGCTAAGTATTTAACACCTCCACGTGGGCGAGTCACCGATCCAGCAGGGAACGTGCAGTCTTCCTGCACAACTTGATCCCACTCAGCTTCCACATCTTGCTGGATTGGCACCATCATCAATGCTATGGGGAGAGCCACAGCCTGAGATGTAACCCTACAGCATTCCTCTTGTTCTGTCCTGTGCCCAGCAGAGGACACCCCGTCCTTGAAACTTAACGCTACTAATCCATCCACCGAGTTCCAGATGTCCTGCCCACACCTGAGTTAAACTAACGATGCTCTTTTGACTGAATTATCACAATTGTATGATGTGCTCTGGCTGGGAAATAAGTCATAAGCCCTTAGCTGCAAAATTAATGAATCCCTGAAGTTCAAGCAAACTGCAGGTGTCAACATATCTCCAGTGATTAGTGGGTTTTCAGAAAACCAGAATGGGGGCGGCGCCTGTGGCTCAGTGAGTAAGGCACTGGTCCCATATACCGAGGGTGGCGGGTTCAAACCCAGCCCCGGCCAAACTGCAAAACAGAAAACCAGATGGCCAAAGAGAATCAGCACTAAGCGTCCCCCTGCTTGGAGAACACTGAAGGCAAAGCATTTGGCCAGTAAAAACCAAGGAATAGGTTTCCTCCTTTTGTCTTTTTACCCCCTCTACTTTTCTCTACTTTTTTCTTTCCCTTGTGTAATAGTGACTTGAAAGCATCAGAAACTGCACCTTCCAGGGACACAGAGGAATAGCCAGGTGTTGCGTCCCAAAGACAATTCTCCTGCTAAGTATCTGAAGAGGACAGAGGGTGAAACAAGGGCAGATTGCTCTCCTTAGCCACTACTTGAGTGGTTGAAGTCCCACAGAGGCTGTGTGACAGGGGGTCCTCCTTGAGAGGTCAGGGCTTATGCAAGCAAAGATCTGGAGGAACAGCTGCGGTCCGCGTCCAGTGTGGACAAGCTCATGACTGTGCTCTGCCGGGAATACTGGAAAATGTACAAGTGTCAGCTAAGGACAGGAGGCTGGCAGCACAATAAAGAAGAGGCCAGCCCCAACTCAAGGACAGAAGCCACCATAAAATTTGCTGCAGCACATTATAACGCCGAGATCTTGAAAAGTATTGACAGCGAGTGGAGAAAGACTCCGTGCACTCCCCGAGAGGTGTGCACGGATGTGGGCAATGAGTTCGGAGCAGCTACCAACACAACCCCTTCTTCAAACCTCCCTGTGTCCGTGTACAGGTGTGGGGGCTGCTGCAGCAGTGAGGGGCTGAGTGCATGAACACCAGCACCGGCTACCTCAGCAAGGCGTTATTTGAAATTACAGTGCCTCTTTCTCAGGGCCCCAGACCAGTAACGATCAATTTTGCCAATCACACTTCCTGCCGCTGCATGTCTACACTGGATGTTTACAGACAAGTCCGTTCAATTATTAGACGCTCCCTGCCAGCAGCACTGCCGCTGTGAGGTGGCCAACGAGGCGTGCCCTGCGGAGAGCAGGTGGGACCACCGCGTCTGCCCATGCCTGGTTCAGCAGGATTTTATTTGGCCTCAGACACTGGAGATGACTCGGCCAGGGATTCTGTGACATGGGTGGGCCAGACAAGGAGCTGCAGGAAGAGACGTGTCCGTGTGTCTGCAGAGGGGGGCTTCGGCCTTCCAGCTGCGGACCCCACAAAGAACTAGACAGAAACTCAAGCCGGGGTGACTGTATAAACAAACTTTTCCCCAGTTCATGCGGGGCCAACAGAGAATTTGATGAGAACACGTGCCAATGTATATGTAAAAGAATATGCCCAAGAAATCAACCCCTAAATCCTGTAAAATGTGCCTGTGAATGTACGGAAAATCCCCAGAAATGCTTCTTAAAAGGAAGGAAGTTCCAACATCAGACAAGCAATTGTTACAGACGGCCCCGTACCAAACCGACTGAAGCCCTGTGAGCTGGGGCTTTCGGTTAGTGAAGAGGTGTGTCGCTGTGCCCTCTCCTACTGGAAAAGGCCACATGTGAGCTAGACTGGGCCATTGTCCAGTTTGTCATTTTTCTGTCATGGAAAACTGTTTTGCCACATTAAACCTGTCTGTGAACAGAGAGACCTTGGGCCGTGGGTAACAAGGACAGACTCTCTTTCCTAAACCACCTGGGTACCAGCACAGAAAGGGACCCCAGCCCATCTGTAGAGGCTTCTTATAAGGACTAGTGTCTTGCCAGTGATCCAATAGCTGAAGTTTTTCTCTTGTGTGTTGTTTTCTTTTTAATGACTATATAATTTATTTCCTCTAAAAATATTGTTTCTGCATTCATTTTTTGTAGCAATAACAACTGGTAAAGCTCACTGTGATCAATATTTTTATAGCATACAAAGTATGTTTAAAATAAAATAATTGTATTATAAATAATATATATATCCCTCACCTCACTTACTTAATTATTATGTTAAGACAATTATACTTGGACAGCGCCTGTGGCTCAGTGAGTAGGGCCCCAGCCCCATGTACTGAAGGTGGTGGGATGGAACCTGGCCCCAGTCAAACTGCCACAACAACAAGATAGCTGGGCATTGTGGAGGGCGCCTGTAGTCCCACCTACTCAGGAGGCTGAGGCAAGAGAATTAAGCCCAAGAGCTGGAGGTTGTTGTAGCTGTGATGCTACGGCACTCTACCGAGGGTGATAATGTGAGACTCTGTCTCTTTAAAAGAAACAAAAAAAAGACGTTTATACTCTATACTTAATAGATCTGACATGTACCCCTGCAATATGGAATATAGGTGTGATCCCACCCTTCACTCTCCTACCATGTGACCTCTCCCTTCCCCTCCTCTACCCTCTCCTTTTTCCTGGGTATATGATAGTTATGATAGTTCCTGGGCCATAGAATAGTTATGATCTATTCTTCATATGAAAATGTGAGTGATTATAAATTGGTTTCATAATAGTACTGAGTACATTGGATAATTTTTTCTCCATTCTTGAGATACTTTACTAAGTAGAATATGTTCCAGCTCCATCCATATAAACATAAAAAGAGGTAACGTCTCTATCTTTTTTAAGGCTGCATAATATTCCATTGTATACATGTACCACAATTTATTAATCCATTCATGGGTCATTGGGTGCTTGGGCTTCTTCCATGACTTGGCTGTTATGAATTGAGCTGCGATGAACAATCTGGTGCAAATATCTTTGTTATAAAGTGATTTTTGGTCTTTTGGGTATATACCTAGGAGAGGAATTGCAGGATGAAATGGTAAGTCTACCTTTAGATCTCTGAGTATTCTTCCTACTTCTTTCCAAAAGGGACGTAATTAGCTTGCATTCCCACCAGCAGTGCGGAAGTGTTCCCTTTTTTCCACATCCACGCCAACATCTGTAGTTTGGGGATTTTGTTATGTGAGTCACTCTTATTGGAGTTAGATGATATCACAAAGTGGTTTTAATTTGCATTTTAGACTGCCCTCTTAGAGCAGCTGACAGCGCATCAGTATCACTTAGAGGTTATA
>CAUYRH010166343.1:0-20151 GCA_963574655.1 Perodicticus potto | reverse complement strand
GAGGGGCGGAGGATGCAGTAGGAGATGGGAAAGATCGAGAAATACAGAGAGACTGGCAAATGAAAGGCTCTTTCATTCTATGTTAGCAATCCGGCCCAGCTCTTTATTTATTTATTTATTTTGAGACAGAGCCTCAAGCTGTCACCCTGGAGAGAGTGCCGTGGACATCACAGCTCACAGCAACCTCCAATTCCTGGGCTCAAGCGAGTCTCCTGCCTCCACCTCCCAAGTAGCTGGGACTACAGGTGCCCGCCACAACGCCCGGCCATTTTTTGGTTGCAGCCGTCATTGTGGTTTGGCAGGCCCGGGCTGGATTCGAACCTGCCAGCTCAGGTGTACGTGGCTGGCGCCTTAGCCCGTTGAGCCACAGACGCCGAGCCCGGCCCAGCTCTTTAAAAGAATAAGAAAAATACATATCGTCGTTATATATCCTGGAAAATATCCCTGACGTTTAGTGAAAAACTCAAAGGACACCTGGTCTCCTGTTTATGTAAAAGTGTAAACCAGGCGAGACTTTAAGCGTCAGGTCTTGTATGCACAAAAGGTCTCCGCCCAGAGGGTTGGAGTCTTTGTTTTTATTGTGTGTCCTTCTGTTGATTTTCCAATTTAAAAAGAAACTGCAGGAATTAATTGGGTTTTTAAAAAACCAACCCGATTCGGGACACTGAAGCCCGAGGAGTCGAAGCAGAGAGGGCAAGGTGCACAATGCAGAGGTTGGGGTACCGGGGAGAGCGCCCCAGGGTTCTCAGATCTTGGCGGTTGCGAGCCCAGACTCGGGTTCCATGTAGGGAGAGCCGAGAGGGAAGTCAGGGAGCGGGCCCGGCAGTTTTGCGGTAGGACGACTCCTGCCCGGCTGAGTTTCGCCGCCCCTGCCCCCGCGTGGTTGAGGTTGGAGCGCCCACCCCCGACGTGTCCACGACGCCAGTCGGTGGAGAAGACGGCCTACCAGGATAGAGGACCGAGGCCAGCCTCGGTTTCCTCATCTGCGAAATAAGCTGAAAAGGCCCAGGTCTCTTTCTGGAGAAGGTGGGGAGGAAGACAGAGCACGTGCGGGTGGCCCCTGGGGAGGAGCCCCGCTGGGCCGCCGAGGAGCTCTGCTCTGGCTGAGGCCCCTGCGGAGTTAGAGACCTACCTCCTCCTCCCCAGCTCTGCAGGAACCCGCCCGGCGACCAGGCCTCTCTAGCACCCACTGCACCCAAACCCAGCTCACGACGCGCTACAGGCTTGGAGCCCGGGGGACCAGCACTAAGAATCCGGAGCGAGGTTCTTCGCAGATTGCGCCTCTGGTTGTTGGGGGAGGGGCCCCGCAGCTTTCAGCAGATTACCCAAAGGTCGGTGACCCAGATATGGTTTTGGCCACGGGCCATGTTTCATTTCCTGTGTCCAAAGCAGAATTTAGCTGAATAATTCGGCCCCCAAACTAGGGAAACGCTTTTATGTTCGTTTTTGTGAGATGCTTCAAAGAGTTAGGATTTATCCTGCCTCAAATTAGAATAATCTGTACCATTAATCACTTAATATGTACGTGTTGGGGCGCCTGCCTGACTTTTCTGAGCCTCAGTTTCCTCTTCTGTAAATTGAGAGCTTGCCCAAGTAAGAGGACTGTTGGGGGAAATCGAATAAGGCATTTTTTTGCAAATGCTTTGTAAAGAGCAAAGCGCTTCTTCAGGGAACAGTTCTTTTCATTCCTGCAGTCAACCACCCGAACTCAAGGAGATCAAGCTGTCCTCCTTTCTCGGATGAAGACTCGCAGCTCTGGCACAGGGTTAGGACCGTCGTCAAGCCGCTGTCTACGGGCGCCGAGTTCCCCGGGGAGTGTCCCCGGCGCGCCCTCTCTGCGCCCTGCTTCCGCGGTGCGCGCTTCCCCGAGGACCCTCCTATGTGCCGAGCGCCCCGCCGTCCAGCTTGGGCTGCTGTTGGTGGCGGCGTCTTAGCGAATGTCCCCTTTTGCTTTCTGTCTTGGCGTCCCTCCTGGTTGCCCCTCCCAGGGCTTCTCTTTGGCAGAGGGCAGGGCCCCCGCGTTGATGTTTAGGCCCTGGCCCGGTGTCGCGTGGCCCAACTTCTGGTTTTTCAGGTGAGGGATCCAAAGCCCAGATGGGCCCGGAATATCCAGGCGGAGCCGGCATCAGTTCTTGGTATGCCCGCCTGGAACATTCCAAGGGTCTGTTGGGTCCTGAGACAACTCCTGGAGCAGGAGATTAAAACAAAAATCTGAGGGAGCCCTGGGGTGGAGCCGCCGTTATCTCCCGGGCAGGCTGGTTCTCTGGCCGAGCGGGGCGCCAGATGCCTCGGGAACTGCAGAGATTTTCCTGGGCACACATCTGGGGGTAGGAGCGGGGTAAGGTGCGAAGCAGGTGTGAGGATGCCTACAAAGAAAGTTGCCAGGCTGCGGGCTGACAGCCGCTTCTGCTCCGGGCTCGGCTGAGGGCAGGGATAGATAGTTGACCCGCGCGGAAGAAAGAAGGGGCTGGAGGTGAAGGACCACAGGCGATTTGGGGCGGTCGAGGCAAGTGTGGGGGGTGGGGCGAGGAGGTGATCAAGAATGATGGAGAATTCCTGAGGCTCTTTCATCTGATTTTCACAATCCTCCACCAAGAATCCAGCAGTTGCCCCCATGGTTACCGCTGTGGGAAGTGCTGGGGCTCTGTCCTGAGACCCAAGGCTGAGAGAGGGACTGTCCAGGGTGGTGAGAAAGCTCCCACAGCAGCTGCATGCCCTGTCCTGAGGGAAGCAACCTTTGGCCTAAGTCAAGGAAGAGGAGCTGCAAGTGCTCCCTGCAGACACTGGGTCAGCCTCCCCATTAGGCTGGCTTGGGGGCAGGAGCGGATTCCCTTTGCCAGGAGTCTGACCTGAGAGACAACAGCAAGCTCCAGAAGGTGAGGACCACATCTGCCTGCTCACTGCTGTATCCCATGCCTGACTCTTTCAAAAGGTGCTCCATGAGTATGTGTGTGGGTTAATAAACCAGCCAGGCTCATACAGACAGTAGTGGCAGCCGGGGAACCCTAAAGGGAGAAACTGAGGCTCAAGCAGGCCAGATGGCAGAACAAGGACCAAATCCTGCCACAGACCTGTTTCTCTCCAGGGCAACTTTCAGCTGTGTTACCCCTACTAGCAATAACTAAGTCTGGGCATTGTCTTCCAAGGTCATTTCAAAGGAGGCAGAAACTCCTTGGTGGGAGGGAGAGGGACTATCCTCTTCCCATTTTCCCATCTCGTGGATCTGGGCCTTGGAAGCGTCAATTCTCCCTCCAGGCTTCAGTTTCCTCACCTGTAAAGTGAGGACCGGAGAGAAGCACTGGAGTTGTGTCTGCTTTTCCAGAGCTTATCTGAAAATGCCTCCCCTCTCTTCCTTCATCCCTTCGGGTTTCCTTTTGGAGATGTGTTGAGGGGCGTGCTGTGGCTGTAGAAATGGAAGCAGACAAGCTGTACTGTGCTGGGCAGGAAGCTCCCACTGTGCCACATGGCATGGGACAGAAGATGTCCCAGGCTCCTTCTGGATGTCACATGTTCTTCTTACTGGTTGAATTACCACATGGTAGCCAGGAGCTCAAGTCCTAGAGTCCTGGATCATAAGACAGAGACTGTGGGCCTTCAGAGAGCTCACGTTCTCCTTGAGAAAGGAGGAGGTGTGTTGGGTGACAACCCGGCATCTGCTGCAGAGAAAGCAGCCAGCCTGAAGCTCTCTGTCCTGCAGAGGCTGGGTGGGGTGGTTCAGGACTGGAGAGCTAGCAGACCCAGGAAACACATGCTCCTCATTCACTCTTATTCTCTGGCAAAGCCGCCATCATGGCTACAGGCTCAGAAACCCCATGGGGTGACAGGCAGGCGAGCCAGGGCTGGATGTCTGGGAACCCCTCCTCCTCCTCTCTTTCCCTCCCACAGTGTTGGGAATTTACCCCCACCATGGACCACCTGTGGGCCCAGCCCTCTCTCTCTCTTCCATACTCAGTTTGGAGTTGGGGAGGTGCTCCCATCCCCACTTCATTAGGTCCCCATCACACACCCAAGCCTCACCCCCAGGCCACCTGCCAGCTGACGGGGTCTCTTTAAGGAATTGATTTCCACAAGTCCCTAAAGTGTTTCCTCGGCAGTAAATCTCCTGCCACCCAGGCTTTCTGCTCCATGAATGATTTAGCACCTTGGAGGGGCTGGAACAGTCTTCCTGTGCAGTGGAGGTCTATAGCGGTGACATCACCAGCCCCGATGGTGATGGATGGACTCTTGTGCTCTAATGGGGAGGAGAGTGCCCAGGGCCGTCTGGGAGGGGACCAAGCCATGGAAGTAAGTACCCATCTGGCTCCACAGACTTTTGGTTTGGGGGTCTTGCTGATGGACTAGCTAGCAAATTGCCCTCGGAGGTATCTACAGAAAGGGCCTGAGTCTCTCTGTCCCCAGCCCAGAGGGACCCAGATTCATTCAGAGCAAGGTTGGTCTTGCCAACTCATAAAGTGTTCCAGAGAAAGGAATTGTACCAAGTACCCTGTGCCTTTGCTCCAGGGTATAACATACACACACTCACCTATATGGGTATATACACACATTCGTTCACTCTTCAGGAACTCTCTCAGGAAGTTCATCATTATGTCCCACCTAAATCTTTCCTGCTATCAAGGAAGCCCATATTTCTCTGAATCCATCTGGAGCTGACCGAGAACAGCTGGTCATTATTGGCCATATGCTAACCCTTCAAGCACACATGGCGAATGTTGGTGTGGTCTTGGTCCCTCCCTGCACTAAAGCCCCTCCACCCCCATCATCTTTTTTCTAAGCTCCAATGACTCCATTTATCTCAGTTCCACAGCTTTTGGGGAAACAACAAAGTTTTTGTTAGTCAGCATCCTGGGAAGGTAGAAAGTGAAGGGGATGGTGCCTGAATGAGGGAGTAACCTCCGGCAGGCCCTGGCTTACCTGGGAGGAAGTATAACTCAGAGGAGGAACATGGCTTGCTTCGAAATAGCTTCTTCATTGGCCTATAGAGAGAGCTGTTGGTTTAAGAGTTTTCTTTAAGATTTAGCCAGCATGGCTCGGCGCCTGTGGCTCAACGGGCTAAGGTGCCAGCCACATACACCTGAGCTGGAGGGTTCGAATCCAGCCCGTGCTGCCAAACAACAATGACGGCTGCAACCAAAAAATGGCCGGGCGTTATGGCGGACGCCTGTAGTCCCAGCTACTTGGGAGGCAGAGGCAGGAGACTCGCTCGAGCCCAGGAATTGGAGGTTTCTGTGAGCCGTGATGCCACGGCACTCTCTCCAGGGTGACAGCTGGAGGCTCTGTCTAGGGGGGAAAAAAAAGAAAAAAGATTTAGCCGGCACTAAGGCAGCACCTGTGGCTCAGCAGGTAATGTACCAGCCCCATATACTGAGGGTGGCGGGTTCAACCGCAACAACAACAACAACAAAAAGTAGCCGGGCATTGTGGTGGGTGCCTATAGTCCCAGCTACTCGGGAAGCTGAGGCAAGAGAATCGCCTAAGCCCAGGAGTTAGAGGTTGCTGTGCGCTATGACGCCATAGCACTCTACCGAGGGCGATAGAGTGAGACTCTGTCTTAAAAAAAAAAAAAAAAAAATTCAGCCAGCACTTTGGGAGGCCAAAGTGGGAGAATCACTTGAAGTCTGAGACCAGCCTGGGCAATGTAGCAAGACTCCACTTCTATCAAAATTACTAACAATTTTTAGGGTTTCTCTCAGATTGATAATAGGGTTTATACCATATGTACTCACTACTATCACATACCTGTTAGCAGAAAGGCCTATAGGAGCAGGACACAGGATGGATAAATTTTTTATTTTGTTTAGACATCTTTCTTGAGGTATAATGTACATATTATGAAATTAATCATCTTTAAATATACAATTAGATGAGCCTTGACAAATATTCATACCTGTGTTACTACCACCACAATCAAGATACAGAACACTTCCATCACTCCCCCAATTTTCCTCATGCCCCCTGCAAGTCAATTCCCTTCCCTTGCCACCCCATACCCACCCTCCTCCTTTGGCCTCTTGCAACTATTAATCTCCTTGTACAGATGTAATTTTGCCTTTTCTAGAACTTCATATGCATGAAGTCATTTGGGATGTAGTTTTTGGAGTCCAGCTTCTTTCACTTAGAATACTACTTTTTTTTTCCTTGAGACAGAGTCTCACTCTGTCACCCAGGCTAGAGTGCCATGGCCTTGGCCTAACTTACAGTAACCTCGTACTCCTGGGCTCAAGTGATCCTCCTGCCTCAGCCTCCTGAGTAGATGGGACTATAGTTGCCTGCCATGGTGCCTGGCTAATTTTTCTAATTTTTAGTAGAGCCGAGGTCTCTTACTCAGACTGGTCTCAAATTCCTGAGCTCAAGCAATCTACCTTCCTCAGCTTTAAGAGTGCTAAGATTACAGACATGACCCAGTGTGCCTGGCCTAGTATAATACTCTTAGCATGCATCCAGTCATTGGTATAGCAGTAGTTCATTCCTTTTCATAGCCAAGTGGTATTCCATCGTATGGATATTCCACAGTTTGTTTATCCACTGCCCAGCTGATCAACATTGGAGTTGTTTCCATTTGTAGGCTATTGTGAATAAAGTTACTATGAACATTAATGTACAAGTCTCTTTGTGGACATCTACTTCCATCAGAAATGCTGGTAAATGTTTAACAATTGGCTCCGTGGAGTGAGGGGAAGCCTTGATTTGTAGCATTTGCTGGCTTCTGAGGCTATCAAGATGATACCACTGATTCCCATTTGTGTTGGCTAATGAGGGAGACAAGAGCTTCACTTGTTGTGCATCCCCACCAACACCTGGGACACCAGTGTTTTTTTTTTGTTTGTTTGTTTTTTTAATAAATTTTACTTTATTTATTTTTTTTTGTTGTTGTTGCAGTTTGGCCAGGGCCAGGTTTGAACCCGCCAACCTCGGTATATGGGGCCGGCGCCCTAGTCACAGAGCCACAGGTGCCACCCAACACCAGTGTTTTTAGTTTAGTGGGTGTCTAGTAATATCTCACGGTGGTTTTCATTTGCATTTTCTTGATGGGAAAGGATGCTGAGCATCTTTTCGGAGCTGTTTGACTAGGTTTGAGGGGGATGGAAGAGGGGCCTGGCTCCGAGGGTCAAAGGAAACGTTGCAGAGAGAGGTGCCATGATGAAGGGCACCAGGCTCCTTGGAGCTGCTGTGGAAACCTGGGGCACCTGGGCCAATGATGGGCCAAGGCAACAAGCAGCCAGATAGGTACCAGTTGACAAGATTCTTTCCTGAACACCTTCTCCTTTTTTCTCAGTTCTCAGCAGGCCTGGAGGATGTGAGTCTTGATAAGAGAGTGCATTTTCCAAGTTCACTCAGAGGCACTTGGCAGATAAAGGTTCAGACCCAGGTTTTAAACCCCTAGCTCCCATCATACCACTTTGCTGTTTGCAGAGCGAGGAAACTGAGGCACAGAGAAATGGATTGACTTGTGTAGGTCATACAGCTAGTGAGTAGCACAGCAGAAGCCAAGTGTCTTGACTCTCTGGCTCCACCATTTGTCCCTGGGCAGCTCATCTGACCCCTACCTACCTCTCTTGCTGGGTTTGAAGGGGTCAACTCTGCCCTGCTTACTTCTACTAGGGTGACAGCAGGAACTCACTCAGGCCATGTGTCCTTTGCCTGAGCCAATCTCAGCTAGTTTTAGCTGAGCCACATTTAAAGAACTATTGTCTTAACTGGGTGGTGTTGAACTTACGTGCAGGATACCTGGACAGGTAGGGGTCTTGCCTCAGTTGCCCTCACTCTTTAGATTAGAAAACCAACACATTCTCCCTAAACTCTTCTCATTTTCTCTGTACTTTCTATTTTCATCATGAAAATCCAGATACAAACTGCCTTATAACCACACAGGCTACCTGCAAACTCAGCCCCCACCTCTGATCATCCCAGAGCTCAGGTGTAAATAAACAGTACCTGTCTGACACACGGTAGACGTTCATTAAATGTTTGTTGAATGACTGAATGATGGAGTTTGTTCATGAACATGGTTTCATTTTCCTGTACTATAATTAATTTTAAATCCAGGGAGAGAGAAGTTACATTTTGGGGGTGGGTACATTATACTCCTCAGCACAGCTGTGTAAGGGCAGCATTATTATGTCCACTTTCTGGATGAAAAAATCAAGTTTGGACAAGTTCAATAATGTAGTTTAGGATGAAGTGGAGCCAGGACTAGAACTGAGTCTGTCAGAGTGCCATGCTGACCCTTGGCCACTGCATGTGAGGAGAGTACAGGAATCTCTATAGCTTCTGGTGGCAGGGAGACTGGCTGACTATACCAGGCTACTCACAAAACTATGAATTTCAACCTTCCCCTAGAGCTGTGTCTCCAAAGCCAGCATCAGCCCCAACGACTAAAAAAATCACTCTGCTCCAGTGTACCAAGTCCAGGAGATCCCCATCCATTTTGAAATCAACGGCCCAGCCCCTGAGATTCCAGCTTGTGCCTGCCTCAGGCCACACTCAGCAGCCATTTGCAGCCTGCGGTTGCTATTGGCCAAGGTCACCAGAGGCCTGGATATCAGCATGATGGTTCCCTGCCACCCCCTGGGAGGGGAAGATGGTGGTTATCGTGGGGATGGTAATGCTACTCCATTAATGTCCAACTTCCTGAAAACCACCGGGACACATTTCATTTATGTACTTGTTTGTTTATTTAAGGCCTGCTTCTAGAAGGGCTCCTAGGAACAGACGATGAAAGACCATCGGCACAAGAGCCATTTGCAGAAAAATAACAGCAACACCCCCACAGAAAGAGGGAAACAAAACCACTCTGAACCATGAGCTATGCAGCGGTATGTGCTGACCTCAAGCTCCCAGCAACTCCTTACAGTGCACATGGCAAGAAATAGTCCTACGGTGGCCTTCCCAGCAGGGTGGATGCCCCTGGGTCAGCTCACACTTTCCCTTTCCTTCCACTTGAATGTCCAGGGGATGTGAGGAGACCAGGTCTTGGCCAGAGGCCAGAACTGAGCTTGTATTGTACTAGATTCTCTTGCATTAAGACACAGGTTCCATAGGCCCCCAGCGTGTGTGGAATTTGGGGTGGCCAGGTGGCTGGCATCCACATGTCCCCATGTGTTCTGTGGGCACCCTGCCCATGGTCTGCAGCCCTATTGTCTGGGCTGTTGTGGTCCTTTCTGACAGAGAGCAGCTCCCAGCCCGTGGAGGAGCAGGGCACGAACCCAGCCCAGGAGCCATTGCCCAGCTGGGTCTTCGTGGGAGCCCTCAGCAAGAATGAAGAACAACAGCGATACTTCAGGGGCACCAGGAGGAGCCTATTATCTTCCTCTCTCTTCCCATCACAGCCCAGCAGGAGCTTTGGGGGAGGGGTGGGGAGGCTGGTGAAAGGCCACCCAAGGCTGCTTTTCAATGAAACTATCAATGTGCAGGATAGAATTACTTGTATCAAGTACACCAGGACGTTTAATCCACTTTGTAATCAAACAGGGCATCACTCTGGGCCCCTACAAGCTTGAGGTGACAGCGTAGTTCCACCCACTTCACAGGTAGGGAAACTGAGGCGAGAGGGAGGGTCAGAAGCAATCCATTTAAGCTGCACAGGCACTGGGGACCTCAGAGCTCTGGGTTCCCAGGCCAGCCAGCACCTTTCCAGAGGGAAGAGCCGGTTGGGCGTGGGGGGCCACTGCAGGCACCTTTGTTATCATTCATGAGTTTGCAGAGTCCTTTCTAGCATGAAGTGGGATCTGCCAAGGCTATGTGGGATTTTGCAGCAGATACACAGAAATCTATGTCACAGTCAGAGCATGCCCGTGAGCTCAAGCTTCTGTAGAAGCTCATACCTTCTCCGGGCCCCACCCCAGTCGGACTGAGGAAAGAGCGGCAGGCTGCTCTGGGTTTCCTCCTTCTGCCTCCAGCCGAGACGGGCTCCTCTGGTTCTGGTGAAAGCTCTGCCACCACCTCTCTGTTCGACTTTGGGCTAGACTCACGTGGGCCTCTGTTTCTGCTTCTGCAAACCCAAGGCAGTGCTGGCCATCATGTTTATTGTCTGGAGTGGCTGTGCACCTCAGATGAGACTAGGCAGGGGGGAGAACTTTGCTCATTTGAAAATGCTAGACTCCTGTGGGGAAGTAACACGCCCTGGCCACAGTAGCAAGATAGCATTCCACACCACGGTGGACAGTGCTGCCCTCAGAGCCAAAGGGTCTGGACTCTGGTCCCAGAGCTGCCTCTCTGGGCCTCGGCATACTCATCTATTAAAGCAACGGTCAGAGTTCCCTTCCAGAAGGGCGTTCTATGCTATCCAAGAGCTGCCTCAGGTGGGTGGCGGTATT
Organism: Perodicticus potto; assembly: GCA_963574655.1. Classification (NCBI taxonomy): domain Eukaryota; kingdom Metazoa; phylum Chordata; class Mammalia; order Primates; family Lorisidae; genus Perodicticus; species Perodicticus potto. Next base: position 9,838 of record CAUYRH010166343.1, on the reverse strand, counting down.
TCCCTGGTTCCACCCCCTGGGCTTGGGCCCTGGACAACCTTAGCAGAACCTGGGCCTCCTCCGGACACTTATCCCCGTGCAGCTGCGGCCACCCACTCCTTGAGGAACCCACAAGCTCAGTCCCTCAGCTCCTTGGCATGTTTCTGGGAACACAGGATGACGGTTCAACCAGTGGCTCCCAAATCTCGGCCAGGACTTAAGGTAGGGGTCCTGGTGGGGTTAGCATTTTTCCACCCTGGGGCCACCACAGTGTGTGGGGAGAAGATTTGAGCATGCACAGGACAGGAGGGCCTCTCCTGGCTGTGTAGAGATTGGCATCAGTGGCCAGAGGGAATAATTAGGTGCTCTCTGCAGCCAAGGAAAACATCCTGAGTCCAAGATGTCCAATACAATTCAGGACACCAGTCAGATCGGAATTTCATATAAATAGCGAATAATTTTTATAGTATAAATATGTCCCAAATATTGCATAGGATATACTTATACTTAAAAAATATTTGTTAGGCTGGGCATGCTGGCTCATGTCTGTAATCCTGACATTCTGGGAGGCCAAGACAGGTGGATTGTTTGAGCTCAAGAGTTTGAGACCAGGCTGGGCACCTGTGGCTCAAGTGGCTAAGGCACCAGTCACATATACCTGAGCTGGCGGGTTCGAATCCAGCCCAGGCCTGCCAAACAACAATGACAGCTGCAACCAAAAAATGGCTGGGCATCGTGGTGGGCACCTGTAGTCCCAGCTACTTGGGAGACGGAGGCAAGAGACTCGCTTGAGCCCAGGAATTGGAGATTGCTGTGAGCTGTGATGCCACATCACTCTATCCAGGGTGACAGCTTGAGGCTCTGTCTCAAAAAAAAAAAAAAACAGTTTGAGAACAGCCTGAGTAAGAGTGAGAGCCCATCTCTGCTAAGGAAAAAAAAAAAAAAAATAGACGTTGTGGCAAGCACCTGTAGTCCCAGCTACTTGGGAGGGAGGCTGAGGCAATAGGATTGCTTGAGCCCAAGAGGTTGAGGTTGCTGTGAGCTGTGATAGACACTATGGCACTCTATCCAGGGTGATAGAGTAAGACTCTGTCTCAAAAAAAAAAAAGGTATTTGTTGTTTGTCTGAAATTGAAATTTAACTGGTACAGTATTTTTATTTCAAAATCTAGCAACTCTCCCTTGGTCCCAACACTGCCCATATCCCAGTCCCTGCAGCTAAATGTCCCATAGGAGGCTGAGTGCAGTGGCTCACACCTGTAATCCTAGCACTCTGGGAGTCTGAGGTAGGTGGATCCCTTGAGCTCAGGAGTTTGAGACCAGCCTGAGCAAGAGTGTGACCCTGTCTCTACTAAAAATAGAAAAACCAGCTGGGAGTTGTGGCAGATGCCTGTAGTCCCAGCTACTCAAGAAGCTGAGGGATTGCTCAAATCCTAGAGTTTAAGGTTGCTGTGAGCTCTGATGGCCCAGGATGACAGAGTAAAACTGTGTCTAAAATAAATAAATAAATAAGTAAATAAATAAATAAATGTCCCATAGGAGCTGCTGATGCCCAGGGGTGCCTCCCGAGCCCCTTTTGAGTCTCTCTGTTCCAACTCCTGCTGACTAGCTTCTGAATACCAGGCTACTCACCTCTTGTCCCCCTGTCCTCTGCTGTCCCTCAGGCCATCATCAGCTGCCCTTCCTTGTTCCCTGCTGTCCTGTGAGGAGACTCTGGCCAGCATGACCAAGATTACCTGGTGCTGAGGACTCAGACCCACCCCAAGGGGCCTACATGGCCATGAAGGAGAGACCCTTGAGGGTGGAAATATGTGGGGGTTAGGTCTTGTGCTCCCCTTAGGGTAAGAAAGGCCCAGGACCCCACGTTCCAGCCTCTCAAAAAACCCTGCTTCACCCTGGAACAGGTTGAGCCCCATCCAGAGGGCAGCTGAGCTCATGCTCTAAAGAGGTAGACACTGTCCCTTCTGTCCTGGTTCAGGGGAGGGCAGCAGGAACAGCCTGTCCGGCCCCACCACCCGTGGCAGTACTGCCTGGGTGGGGCTGGGAGGAGAGGGCCTCACCAGACCTGGCCCACCCAGGGGCCTCCACCGAGCAGCAGTGAGACCTCCTGCTTCCCTCCTGACCCAGGAAAGAGGGCTGGGACCTGGCCCCACTGGGACAGGCATAGGAGACCAGAGCTGGCTTCCAGAGCTGGCTTTCTGCTGGCTTCCTGGCTGGTATTACCTTAAACAAGTTACCTACTCTTTATGTGCCTCAGTTTCCTCATCTGCAAGATGGGGCTAAAAACATCTACCTCATGAGAAGCTTATTCTTAAATTCAATAATCTACATAAAGCTTTCAGCACAGGGCACAGAAATGGGAAACCCTGGATACATGTTTCCTCCTTTGTCTCTGCTGGCCAGGAGCCATCTCTAGTATCTTATTACACCATAATTAACCAAGGGAGAGGAAGCCCTTGGCAGAGCCTGCCACTCACCCAACCTCAGAGGGTCCTGCAGACCCACCCTAACTTCTGGAAGCTCTATGTATGGGGAGCAGAAGGATTTTGCTCTCAACCATGGGGTGGGCTTGCTGGAGGCCTGAGCCCCAGAAGCACAACTGGCCTTGTGGGAGGGGAGACCCTCCTCATGGGAGGATCGAATTACCTGAGCAAGAGGAGCCCCAGAAAAAAGCTAGGGGGAGGGAGGCGGCCACAGGGGAACTGGGCCACTCAGGCCTGTGTGCCAGGGGTGGGTGACCCAGCAGTATTTGTTTGGGTGCTTTGGGTTTTTTGTTTCTGTTTGTTTGGGCATAGGGGAAGGAGGCTTTCACAACTGACTTTTATACTGACTGTACTGGGGTCAGGACTGAGAGTGGAGTCAGAGGTCCACGGGTCCCAGGCCAGACTCGTGGGGTTCGTCTCTGGGTCCCGTAGGGATTGGCTGTGAGGGTCAGGCAGCAAGGCACTGTGGAGACCAGAGCAAGGGAGGACTCAGGACTTGACCTGCCCAGGTCCTGGCTGGCTGACGTCATGCAAGGTGCCCCATTTCCTGACCTGTGCTGAGCACAGTAAGAGTAGCTACCTCCATGGCCTGTGTAGGGGTCAAATGAGGCAATGGCTAGGATGTGCGGGGGGCCCCCTCCATGCTCTCAGCTCCCACCATCTGTCTCCGAGTCTTCGTTTCCTCACCTGAAGTCAGGCGGGTAACGGTGCCTGCCTTACTGGAGAGGTAAAGTTGCCCATGTATGTGAGGCCCTCTGCTCCCTCGGAGTAGGTAGTGGGTAGAAAGCCATGGTCACCAGTGGTCCTACCCCTGGTGCCAGTGGGACCTGCCCTGGGAGTCCCTGTGGTCATCTGGGAAGCTCCAATTTGCTGCAGAGGTGCCCCATGAGGGCTCTGCATTGTAAGTCCAAGAAAGGCCTGCTGAGGGGCGCTAGTGTTCTGTCCTCAGAGCTGTGGGTGAGGAAGGGGCTGGGAGAGGGGCAAAGACCCCCTCGCAGCCTCAACAGCTCGAATACAAGCCCCAAGAGCCCACCTGGGAAAGAGCCACCCCAACACCAGCCTTGGGTCAGCAGGATGCCAGAGCAGCCCTCCTGGGGGATGTGGGGGGCCCGATGTCTCTGTCCCCCTCCACCAGCTAGGCCCAGGGGCACAGGACTCACAACTTAACTATAGCCAATGTGGTGGCACAGGACTCCCCATGTGGGGGGCAGATGAGGGGCCGGGAGACTGTGGTATTCTAGGGCTACCCTTGCCCTGGCATCTCTGATACCACCTGCCCTGACTCTCGACAGCCAGGGTGCTCTGAAGTCTTCCAGTTATCAAGCCTGTCATCTGCTGAGAGAGAGGAGGTGTGGGCGGGGGCCCTGCAGGCCGCCTGGAGCTGGCTGTTTAGAGTTCAGGTTATCTTTGTTTACTGCAGAGGGAACATAAAGCCGTGTGCAGGCATTAACTGTGCCCACCTGCTCCCGGCATGAATCTGCTCATCCAGTGTGCCAGCCAGTGACGCCAGCAGCAAAGGAAATTGGCAAAGCTTGGGTATGGAGCCCCAAGACTGACTAGCCCTGTCTCCTCCAGGCAGCAGCCGGGTCCCTCCCAGCCTGTCCCCCAAAGCTGAGGGTGTGTGGTTGTCACCAGGGAGCTGGGCAGCAGCTTCTGATCCTGACGTGGGTTTTTATCCCCAAAGACCTGCCCATGTCTCCCACCCCGACAGGCCGGTCTGCAGGGCTCCAGCACGAGGGCATTAGAAGAGAGGCTGCAGGGATTCTGCTGACTGGCATCTTGAGCCTGAGGCAGGTGTAAGACCTCGTCTTTCTGGCAGTTCTGTGGGACAATCAGGACCTGGGGAATCAGGACCAGACAAGGGGGCCTTCCTCTCTAGGGTGCTGCGGTCATCTGCACGGCCTCCTGTGACCTGAGTAGGGAGATGCATTAAGATATTTCTCCACCGGGCGGTGCCTGTGGCTCAGTGAGTAGGGCACCGACCCCATATACAGAGGGTGGCGGGTTCAAATCCAGGCCCAGCCGAACTGCAACAAAAAAAGAGCCGGGCGTTGTGGCGGGCACCTGTAGTCCCGGCTACTCAGGAGGCTGAGGCAAGAGAATCGCCTGAGCTCAAGAGCTGGAGGTTGCTGTGAGCTGTGACACTACAGCACTCTACTGAGGGCAATAGAGGGAGACTCTGTCTCTACAAATATATATATATATATTTCTCCATCAAGGGGCTTCTCTGCTCCAGCTCCTGGACTTCCATGGTGCTGTGGGGGGCTCCTCTGAGAGATGAGTCCTCGCCCCAGTGCCTCACAGCACCATCTCCCGAACCCTTCCTCCTGTCACCCCAGACCACAGTCCCCATCCCTGCAGAGTCTTTCACGCTGTCAGCATCATCTCCTTGCTTGTCCCAGGGCAGTGTTTAGAAGGTTGCTGCCCTTAGTGGCCGCGGTTGGCTCCCGATTGCCTCTCAGACAGGCACAGTTACCATCTTCTTTTATGAGGATACTTAGACTCTGGGAGACACTCTAGAAGGTGGAGAGTCATCTCTGTCCAGATGTGTTAGCGTGGTGCCCCCCCCCCGCCTCTAGCTAAGGGAGGACGTTGGCCCCAGCCTGACCCTGGGCTCCTTTTCCCTCATTCACAGCACAAGCACACACCTGCCTGGAGCCCCCTGTGGATGAGCAACAAGGGAGGCGAGCGTGGTTGGGGTGCTCCCAGCCTTCCTGAGAAGGGGACGCCCAGAACCTCTGGTCTGGATTCCTTCTCTCTGCCCTCCCTGTCCCACCAACCTCACCCAGCCCCTGCTTCTTCTCTGACTTTCTTTTTTCTTTTTTTGCAGTTTTTTTTTTTTTTTTGTCCGAGGCTGGGTTTGAACCCACCACCTCTGGTATATGGGGCCAGCACACCACTCCTTTGATCCACAGGTGCCACCCTTCTCTGACTTTCTTATTTCTGCATCAGTACTGCCACTTCCAGAGCCTTCACAGTCTGGAAGCTTCTATGTAAAGGATGCTGCCTTCCCGGATAGAGCAGAAACTTGGCTCTCCGAGGCTCAGCTCTGAGAGGAGCCTTCAGGGAGGGAAGGAGCACTGCCCCCTGAGCCCATTTCCTCTTCCCCTTGAGCCTCTCCCTTGGCTTGCTGCTGGCACTGCTTTGGCCCTATGGTTGAGCAGAGTCCCCTTTACTCTTCTGTCCCAAGAACAATCCTGGCTCTTCACAGCACAGCTAAGACTGAGTAGCGTCAGGGGCCACCAGCCTTTTTATTTCTCTGCCACACATTGGCAGAATAAGAGTTGTCTTGAGCCACACATTAAGTACACAAACTACACAAACACTAACAAAAGCTGATCAGCAAGGAACAAAAGCCTGTGCATACTCTTCATGATATATAGACACCACAGGTAAGCAACAAAAGTCGTCCCCAAATCAGCGTGTAGCCTGTGGCTGCAGGTTGGACACCCTGGGTCACTAGAATTTCAAAATAGACTTTGCTAAATCCCAGAGAAAATGAACCAAAGGAGCAGGAGCAACATCAAAACGAAATAAAAGCTGCTTCTGCCTCTTGACCCAAGGGGGTTCCCTGAAGTCCCATGCTGTTCACAGTGATGGATCCCATTCTCCGGGACCTTGCCTCCTTCAAGTTTGGTGTAAAGGGTTGAATGGTTCCCCCCACCCCCAGGATGTCCTTTAGCAGTTGTAATCAAGTCAAGGATTTTGAGATGGGAAGCTCATCCTGGATTATCTGCGTGGGCCCTAAGTCCAGTAACAAATGGAGGAGACAGGCACAGCAGAGGAGGAGGCAGTGTGATGACCGAGGCAGGGACTGGAGTGACGAGTCTGCAAGCCAAGGAACAGCGAGGATTGCCTGCGGCCACCACAGACTAAGAGAGACACACGCACAGAGCCTCCTAGGAGGAAGGGGTCCTGCCGATGCCTTGATTTCAGACATCTGGTCCCCAGAAGTGCCAGACAAGATATTTCCGTTGTTTTAAGCCACCAGTTGTGGTCATTTGTTACAGCAGCCTCAGGACCTAGTTTTTTCTATTTGCAATAGAGACGGGGTCTCACTCATGCTCAGGCTGGATTGAACTCCTGAGCTCAAGTAATCCACCTGCCTCAGCCCCCAGAGAGCTGGGATTATAGGTGGGAGCTACCGCACCTGGCCTGCTTGCAGATTATGTGAGCACTTTTCTGTTTATGTGTGGTGGCAAATATCATGAAAATTATGCATGAGGCCGGGCACGGTGGCTCACGCCTGTAATCCTAGCATTCTGGGAGGCTAAGGTGGGAGGATTGCCTGAGCTCAGGAGTTTGAGATCAGCCTGAGCCAGAGCGAAACCCTGTCTCTAAAAGTACCTGGGCAGTGTGGTGGGTGCCTGTGGTCCCAGCTACTAGGGAGGCTGAGGCAAGAGGATCACTTGAGCCCAAGAGTTTGAGTTGATGTCACGGCACTCTACCGAGAGCAACGACAAGGGCAACAAAGTATGAGTCTGTCTAAAAACACAAAAAAAGGAAAAGAAAGAATACTATGCATGGACTTTTCTTTTTGCCCATTACCTTCCTTAGTGGTTACGCATTCAAGGTGTGGCCCAAGACGGCTCTTTTTCTTCTAATGTGGCACAGAGAAGCCAAAATGTTGAACACCCCTGGCGGAGGATTGGAACTTTCACAACCCCCTCTGGGAACCAGGGAAAGTTCTATGAAGATTCACTAAAACTCTTCAGCTACAAGAACTGAGAAGCTTCCAGATGCTGAGCAGGTGGAGGGTCACCGGAGAGGACAGGGGGGCTCTGCGTCCTTTCCCGCAAGCCTGGCCCCTGTGTCTCTCCATCTGCGGTTCATCTGTGCCCTTTGTGATATCCTTTGTAATAAACTGATCATGCAAGTGAAGTGTTTCCCTAGGTTATTTCACCCAGTTCTCCTGCTAATTACTCTTTCCAGTGTGAAGGTTACATTTTCAGCAAAGGATTCTGAAGATAACTGGTGGTGAGAAGTGACTCCTCCAGGCTCCCTAGATGGCTCTTGGGGGACATGCTGCAGTTGGTGGCGACAGTGGTCAGCCTGTCCCAAGTGAGACTGCACAAAAAATGCTAAAAAAGAGGCTTCTTACCTGCGTAATCACGCCAGGTCACCTGTATTGAAGGCTGGGATTCTCAGCACAGTTGTTAGCCTGTCACCAGTACCTCCCACCACAAAAGTGGGAGGGCTCTTTGACAAGGGCCAGGAGTCACATGGGCATGGTCCACCTCGACCAGTGACTGACCAGCTGTCAGTGACTGGTCAATGACCTGGTTGTCATTGCCTCCTGCTCTCTGGCCCTCACTGGGATGGAGCGTGGCAGGGCTCACCCCAACCCCTCTTGTTTACTTTGTAGTCTGCAGTCAGAGTCTTAGGATGCAAACAAATAAGAAGATATATCATAGACACCATCACATAAATGTAGTTTATATATTGTTTACACAGGATCATTTCGTAGAAGTCCCCAAAGAAAGTCATTATTTTGCTGTTGTTGCTAACAACTAATTTTTTAGAGCAGCATTGGGTTCAAAAATTGAGCAGAAGGTATAGAGATTTCCCATAAGACTCGGGCCCCACCGCTTTCTCTGTCCCCATCAGACTGACACGTCACTGCCACCCAAAGTCCCTAGTTTACATTAGGGTTCCCTCTTGCTGCTGCACATCCTGTGGGCTTGGTCAAAGGTGAGATGACAGGCATCCCCAAGTCAGACATCACACAGGATTTCTATCACCTGGAAATCCTCCATGCTTGTCCCACTCATTTCTCCCATTCCCCGAGCCTTTGGCGACCACTGATCCTGTTATTGTCTCCATTGTTTTGCCTTTTCCAGAATGTCACCAGGTTGGAAGTACCCAGCAGTATATAGCCTTTCCAGGTTGCCTTCTTTCTCACTTAGAAATAATTCACTTAAGGCTTGGCGCCAGTGGCTCAACGGGCTAAGGCACCAGCCACGTACACCTGAGCTGGCGGGTTCAAATCCAGCCCAGGCCTGCCAAACAACAATGACGGCGGCAACCAAAAAATAGCTGGGCGTTGTGGCGGGCGCCTTTAGTCCCAGCTACTTGGGAGGCGGAGGCAAGAGAGTCGCTTAAGCCCAGGAATTAGAGGTTGCTGTGAGCTGTGATGCCACACACTCTATCCAGGGTGACAGCTTGAGGCTCTGTCTCAAAAAAAAAAAAAAGAAAAAAAAAAGAAAGAATTCACTTAAGGTTCTTCCAAGGCTTTTCATAGCTCATTTCTTTTTAGGACTGAGTAATATTTCAGGGTCTGGATTACCAAAGTTCATTTATTCACTTATCTTCTTCTTCTTCTTCTTCTTCTTCTTCTTCTTCTTCTTCTTCTTCTTCTTTTTTTTTTTGAGACAGAGTTTTACTATGTCACCCTCTGTAGAGTGCTGTGGCATCACAGCTCACAGCAACCTCAAACTCTTGTGCTTAAGCGATTCTCTTGCCTCAGCCTCCCTAGTAGCTGGGACTACAGATGCCCGCCACAATGCCCAGCTATTTTGTTGTTGTTTAGCTGGCCCTGGCCAGGTTCCAACCCACCAGCCCCAGTGTATGTGGCAGGCGCCCTAACCACTGAGCTATGGGCACCAAGCCTGTTTACTTACCTTCTGAAGGACATCTTGATTGCACTCAAGTTTTGGCAATCATGATAAAGCTGCTGTAAATATCTCTGTGTAAGTTTTGTGTGGACCCACATTTTTAACTTGGATAGATACCAGGGTGCATGATCTCTGGATCAAATGGTAAGAGTATATTTAGTTTTCTAAGAAGCTGCTACACTGTCTTCCAAAGCAGCTATACCATTTGCATTCTGACCAGCAGTGAATGAGAGCTCCTGTTGTTCCACATCCTTGCCGGCAATTTTTTTTTCTTTTCAATCACTTTATTTTCTCTGTAATATTCATGTCTTATTGCATTGGCTTATCTGACTTGTATCAATAGAACAACACTAAGTTAATACAAAATAATAGGCATCCTCGTCTTCTTCCTGATTTTTAATGGGAATGCGTCCATGGCTTTATCATTTAATATGATACTGACTATTAATAAGCTTAAGATGATTCATCTTTATCATATAAAGAAAAAAATACTTTCTGGCTCCAATTTTTTCACTTTTTTTTTTTTGTAGAGACAGAGTCTTACTTTATCGCCCTCGGTAGAGTGCCGTGGCATCACACAGCTCACAGCAACCTCCAACTCCTGGAATTAGGCGATTCTCTTGCCTCAGCCTCTCGAGTAGCTGGGACTACAGGCACCTGCCACAACGCCCAGCTATTTTTTTGTTGCAGTTTAGCTGGGGCCGGGTTTGAACCCTCCACCCTCGGTATATGGGGCCGGTGCCCTACCCACTGAGCCACAGGC
>CAUYRH010166342.1:0-10494 GCA_963574655.1 Perodicticus potto | reverse complement strand
GCCTGTGGCTCAACCGGCTAAGGCGCCAGCCACGTCCACCTGAGCTGGCGGGTTCGAATCCAGCCCGGGCCCGCCAAACAACAATGATGGCTGCAACCAAAAAATGGCCGGGCGTTGTGGCAGGCACCTGTAGTCCCAGCTGCTTGGGAGGCAGAGGCAGAAGTTGGAGGTTGCTGTGAGCTGTGATGCCACAGCACTCTATCCAGGGTGACAGCTTGAGGCTCTGTCTCAAAAAAAAAAAAAAAAAGATGAATACATACATCCCAAGATCACATTCTCCATTATGTAATCAGAAAATGTAGGCCAGGCAAGGTAGTTCACGCCTATAATCCTAGCACTCTGGGAAGCCGAGGTGGGAGGATTGCTTGAGCTCAGGGGTTGGAGACCAGCCTGAGCAACAGCAAAACCCTGCCTCCACTGAAAAAAGAAAAAGAAAAAAAGGAAAGGAAAGGGAAATTAGCCAACCATTGTGGAGGGTACCTGTAGTCCTAGCTCCTCAGCAAGCGGAGGCAGGACCATTACTTGAGCTCAGGAGTTTGAGGTTGCTACGAACTAGGCTGAGGCCTGGCACTCAAGCCTGGGGCAACAGAGTAAGACTCTGTCTCAAATAAATAAATAAAAATAAAAAATAAACTTAACTAACCCTTTAATGACCTTGTGTGTCTGCCTTTTGTTGGAAAGCATTTGAATATTTGGTTGCAGCATGGAGGTCCAAAGTTTCAGGTGATTCGCTAGGAGGGTATTAGTCATTTGTAGCCATAAGGGCATCTTGATTTGGGTTAGGTGAAAGAATGTAGATTCCCAGCAATAAGTGGCTGAAAAGCAAAAAAACACTTTGGGGGGCTCGGCGCCTGTGGCTCAATGGGCTAAGGCGCCAGCCACGTACACCTGAGCTGGCGGGTTCGAATCCAGCCCTGTCCCACCAAACAACAATGACGGCTGCAACCAAAAATTGGCCGGGCGTTGTGGCGGGTGCCTGTAGTCCCAGCTACTTGGGAGGCGGAGGCAAGAGACTCACTTGAGCCCAGAAATTGAAGGTTGCTGTGAGCTATGATGCCACAGTACTCTATCCAGGGTGACAGCTTGAGGCTCTGTCTCAAAAAAAAAAAAGAATTCACATTGCTGATTCTGTTCTTCATAAAATTTTACTATCTCACAGAGATAAAATTTTGACTAACACCTGTCCCTGCAATAGCCAGTGCATTTTAGAATAATATGGCAAATCCACGCTGGGCAAGTCCATCGTTCGGCTTTAGCATGTTACGAAACTTCCTTCCAATGCTGTGCTTCAGTGTTGCATTTGCAGGAATATGGTTAACAATACTTACAACTTATGGCAAAGCGTCACTCAAAATAGTAGCTTTAGCACAGAGATTTTGCTGATGCAAGATACAATGAAAAGAAATGAGAGCATCTGGATCTGTTAATACCTTTTTTTTTTTTGGAGACAGAGTCACACTTGGTAGAGTGCTGTGGCGTCACAGCTCGCAGCAACCTCAAACTCTTAGGCTTAAGCAATTCTCTTGCCTCAGCCTCCCAAGCCAGGTGCCCACCACAACACCCAGCTATGTTTTTTTTGTTGTAGTTGTCATTGTTGTTTAGCTGGCCCAGGCCAGGTTTGAACCTGCCAGCCCAGGTGTATGTGTTCAGTGCCTAAGCACTGAGCTACAGGCATCTTTTACTTTTAATCTGTGCAATAAACCCTTCATGTTTTCCTGTCATGGAAGGTGCACCGTCTATACCTAGTCTCACTAAATTTACCAAATTCAGTCCAATTTCAACTATCTTCAAAGTTACTGAAGGTATCGATGCTTCATGCTCTTTTCACAAGCGTGCCCAAAGTGAATAACTCTTCATAGCAAAGAAAATTTCCTCTTATGACCTGAATGCATTATAAAAACTGTACCAGGTCAGTAGTATCAGTTGATTCATCCAAAGAGACTGAATAATATGTATTTTCCTTTTGAAGTGTAACATGAAGTCCTTCTGCTAAGTTGACGCCTAATTCGTGGTACCCACCTCTTTCTCCTTGAAAGAGGCAATTTTTGTACTTTGAGACATTTTCCGGGTCTAAGACCATGGCAGTACACAGAGTATATTCTAAAGTAAATAATTAAGTCTATGAAAAAAAAATTAACTACGAACAGCACCTTCCTCTCAGGGCTTTTATGAGAATTAAATAAATTAATACACACAAACACTTAGAAAAGAGCGTGGTAAGTCCCACTCAGGACTACATATATGGTGTTTATTAGTGCTGGTCTGGATCCTTGGATTTGCTGAAATTGTGTTTCATTATTAGGAGAAAAAGAGTGTTGTAGTCTTTCAGCAGTAAGGACAAAGCAGGCTATTTAGCACCCTAAGTTATCATCCAAAGGGCTTCATTTCTTGCTAGCCCAAGAGTCAACAGGAAAGTGACTCTGATATCCTACAAAAGTGTTTGTGGGCACTGCTCTTCCTGCAGAAGGCAGCTAGCACTGTGGAGAGTAATCGAATGCCTCATCAAGTCATGATCCCAGCACGGTCTGAGTTAAATAAAATAGGGCCAGGACTCTCAAAGAAATCCTCACCAAAAGGACAAACTTAGGTCAAATATTTCATTTGCACAATGTAAGAATGTTGTCCTTGGCCCAGTGCATCTGCCCTTCTGGCCCAGGCACCCTACACAGGGTCAGGCGTAAGTTGAGTCCCTGTTGGAGGAACCAAAGTTCTGTGAGTTCTGTTCAATTCCACTTTTGTTGTATGACCCCTTCTCAGATTATGATCCCCAGGGACAGAGACTATGTCCTCCGCAACTACTGCAACTTCCATTTCACCCTGTCCTGTCACTAAACGGGGATCCCCTGTCCCACCAGGGCCAACATTCTTACCCAAGAGACTGTTCTTAAGGTCGAAGGGTGCCTTAAAAGACAAACAGAGACGCCCCACAGGAGCACAGCAGGCCCCCCCGAGCAGTGGTTTGTGGGTTTACTAGTCTCATGAAAGGCAGGTCCTGGTCTCCTGCCAGCTGCAAAAAGGCCAACAGAGGTCACCAGACCGTCAAGTACCAGGGTTTGGATTCTACCTCTCCAAGAATACACAGTATATTCTAAAGTAAATAATTAAGTCTATGAAAAAAAAATTTAACTACAAAGATGTTCCCCGAAGCCTAATACTGGAAATTAGATGATGTATTTAAACAAAGCTTTGACAGACCCAAGTAATAATATAGATTGGTATTTATTGGACCAGACTGAGCAAGAGTGAGACACCATGTCTACAAAAAATAGAGAAATTAGCAAAGTGTGGTGGAACCTGCCGTGGTCCCAGCTACTCAGGAGGCTGAATAAGGAGGATTGCTTAAGCCCAGAAGATGGAGGTTGTAATGAGTTATGACAACACTACTGCACTCTACCCAGAGCAACAGAGTGAGAATCTGTCTCAGAAAGGAAAATTAAAAAGGTTTGTTTATTGGCTCAGTGCCTATAGCACAGTGGTTACAGCGCCAGCCACATACACTGAGGCTGGAGGGTTCGAACCCGGCCTGGGACAGCTAAACAACAATGACAACTGCAGCAAAAAAATAGCCAGCCGTTGTAGCGGGTGCCTGAATTCCCAGCTATGTGGGAGGCTGAGGCAAGAGAATGGCTTAAGCCCAAGCGTTTGAGGTTGCTGTCAGCTGTGACACTACGGCACTCTACCCAGGGTAACAAAGTGAGACTCAGTCTCAAAAAAAAAAAAAAGAGAGCGAGAGAGAAACAAAAGGTTTATTGCCATTCTGAATTCTTAAATTTTTTTGCAATAAATTTTGAAGAAAGACAAATTTGTCACACACACAAAATTTCCAAAGACAGAAAGCTGAGCAGAAGGAATTAGTTTCTAATAGAGAATTTCAAAACAGAAATCCTTTATTCATGGAGGAATGTCACTGGTCCCCTCCCACGGGTCCCCTCCCACAGAATGTCACTGGGCCCTGTCCGCCCCCTAAGCCCCATTCACAGGCTCGCTCAGAACCACAGGTGTCACTTTGCTGCCCTGCCCCAGCCTGGAATCCCAGGGTCACCCCTCTGAGCCACAGGAGAGCTGGCGTATTGTTCCATCACCTCTGTATTCAGCAGCCAGCCCAAGGCTTGGGCCACAAAGTGGTAACACCCTATAAAAAGTAGATAGGAAGGGTAGTGCCTCTGGCTCAAAGGAGTAGGGCGCCGGCCCCATATGCTAGAGGTGGCGGGTTCAAACCCAGCCCTGGCCAGAAACTACAGGAAAAAAAAAAAAATGCAGATAGGAAGGGGAAAGAAGCAATTCACTGAGAAAACATCTAACATTGATGTGAAGAAACAGGCCACACTGTCCCCAAGGATGAGTGATAGTGCCCAGAAAAGCAGCTGCACTGGGCCTGGGATGCTAACCGTGGTCTGTCAAGAGCATCAGGTAAGGAAGTCTCTCTCGGGGTGCGTCCTGGCTTTAACTAAAGGCTGGCCAGTCCATGTTGGCGAGTTTTCCCCTCTAGTGTTTTCCATCAGACTTGCTAATAATATTTTCTACTTAAAAAGTTATAAATTGAGCTGGAAACTCAAGGCTGTGATGGTGTTAGTAAGAAGGGAAATACAAAGGGCAGAGTTGAAACCGATATTAACTTGCTAGCATAGCCAAGTACTGACACACATTAGGGAACACGAGGACACTAATGTAACCTTTGAGACTCGGAATTCAAGAAAAGCAGGACACTCTAGCCACTTGCTACACCTGAGGAGAGCAAGCCCAGCCATGGAGAGGCAACACCTGTGAATTCCTTTCCAGCAACCCTTCCAGGGCCCTTCGTTTAAACAGCTGGAATATCATTAAAGAACCACCCGCTCAGCCTTTGGAAATGAGAGACGTGTCTTCTGATGACAACTGTGCATTTCCCTCCACAGGCTGGACACAGTGTCCTGGACCTCGTTTATTCTCCATATAAACAGCCTTCCTTGAGATCCGTGGGTTTAGCACATACTACAGAGTCAGGTCTCAGTAAAATCATTTCCGTCATGAAAGATTCCAAGTTTGCAGAGGAGGTTAAGAAGAATAAACCCCTTATAACAAAACAACCTCTCCTTCCAAAGCTCTACATTCCAAATAATGAAAAATGGGGTGTGAAAAATCACTAAATCCCATTTTAAACATCTGATGTTCCTACTAAGAGACTCAGTGAAGGAAAGAAGAATATTAAAATAAAGGATAGAGTAATGTGGACTTAGCAGCTCAGGTATCAGAGGGTAAGTTCCTACAAGAAGACCAGGTACCTGCACAATTTCCTAAATTCTGCCACATTGGAGAAAGTAATATGGAACCTACATGACCAGAATTTATTACAACTGCAGGTATGGCAAGAAGAGGAGAAAATCTTTTTGTGGAAAAACCCTGACTCTCAGCCATCATGTCTCCAGAACTCTCCTCAGCCTTTCGAACTAGGTACCAACGAGGAGAGACTAAGCACAAACGTATATTACTACATGCAAAGATGCCCAGAAGATTTTTGCATCTCTTTATTTTCTAAGTCAATTAAATACATCTTAGACCTCAGCCACCTACCCGACAGAAAATCCAATCTGAGCCATGTTTGGGGGGTTCCCCTTTCTGGGCTCATGGATGCAGGGCTCCAGCCAAGACCCACGTGGCCTCACAAAAGTGGGCCAGCCTAATCATGAAGACCCAAGCAAAAAACTCAGAAAAACAACTCAGGCTTCTGGGAGGGACTGGCAGCTTCCCAAGGGCATGCAACTCAGGTGCCCCAGCCGGGGGACTGCATGGTCCACCCGCCACCCCTGTGGAGACCCACAAAGGCTACAACTCCAGACATCTATCTATCCCCAGTTTGCACCAGGCCCCTCTTCCTGTCAGACAGCAGCCTCCCTCCTTCCCACGGGTGGTGGTAGAGAGGAGTTGCGGAGGCAATTTCAGCCTCATAACTGCCCTCCCCCAACTAGAGGGCAGACATTACAAACCACATACCTGAAAGCAAAATTTTGAGTTGTTTTGGGCCTACTGGGTTTTATTTCTTGCCAACACTCTAAAATATCTAGAATCTTCACATAAAAACCCAGCTTCTTGGCTTGGCACCTGTAGCTCAAATGGCTAAGGCGCCAGCCACATATACCTGAGCTGGCAAGTTCGAATCCAGCCTGGGCCCGCCAAACAACAATGACAGCTGCAACCAAAAAATAGCCGAGTGTTGTGGCTACTTGGGAGGCAGAGGCAGGAGAATCGCGTGAACCCAGGAGTTGGAGGTTGCTGTGAGCTGTGATGCCACAGCACTCTACCGAGGGGGACAGCTTGAGGCTCTGTCTCAAAAAAAGAACAAAAAAAAAAAAAAACCAGCTTTTTATCTACAGGTGCTCTGGAAATACTAGGCCCACCTTCCCTAAATATTGGCATTATGTGGGACATGTATTTTGCCACAGTCTCCACCATTCTCTGTTGTTTAATTGGGACCAGGGACACTTCACAAACTTCCATTCCCTACTTGCCTCTTTGAGAGGTGAACTTTGAGACCCTCCATCTGGATCTCAAAGGTGTGGCTGCCTCTCTGGAGTTAGTGAAAGGAGTAATCAGTTGCCTTTTCATTCTTTCAGATTTCCCAAAGAACAATGCAAAATGTAACATTTTGACAGCTTATCTTCATTCCTACCCACATGCAGCTCCTCTGACAGGCAGCGCGGGGCAGCTGCACTCCAGCAACCCTGAGCTTTCCAATGTCATACAGCCTGCGGCTACCAGTCTGCCAACATGTTCAAGGAAAAATCATTCCGACCCTTTTTCTTACTATGGATGATCAGACTGTCATGATAGGGGATACAGTGGGGTTTTGCAGTAGGATGGAGAGAGAGGTCTCAACTCCAAACACAAAAAGGAAAAATGGGAATTTATAGTCAAGAAGCAGAGTTGGGGTAAAACATCAGGGTAAAGGAGATTCCAGCTGACCTAACCTGACTTCAGGCTTCTTGCTGAAGACAGGCCAAGGTCAGGGTGAAGTGAGGCATTGTATCAGCAGTCCTGGGGTTCAGATGCCAAGTAGGGGGGGATTCTGGCTAACCTGACTTGGCACAATTCTTTCTTAAACGGGGCTCTTGAGATATGTCCCAGGATGGGGCCTAATGGACAAATGGGTCCTAGGAGGCCGACTAGAGGTTCGCCAAGGAGAGAATGTTTGTCACACCCTCCCCTCCTCCCTGACAGACCCCTCTCTGAAAAACCAGAAGGAAGGCACCAGTTGGCAATGCCCATAATCCTCCTACAATGCAAGGGGCTGCAAGGGAAGACGGGAGGAGAATGGGAAGAGCAGGGCAGCTCCTCAGAGCTGGAGAGGTACGAGGGGCAACCCTGAAGCTGTGACAGGTCTCTCCCCACAGCAGAAGGAAGGAGGTCGCCCGAAAGGACAGGGGATCCAGACAGCGACACTTAAGAGGACCTGCCAGTTACGTGGGCATGTGACCCACACGGGGGCCAGCTGGCTGAAGGGGCGGCAGTCACAGTGCAAGGCAATTCCGGCCTCAATTCCACCCCCATGTGCATTTATACTTATATCACAACTATCAAGGGTGGGGGATGTATCTCACATCATAGAAAAAGTATAAGAATGGCTCGGCGCCTGTGGCTCAACAGGTTAAGGTGCCAACCACATACACCTGAGCTGGCAGGTTCGAATCCAGCCCGGGCCCGCCAAACAATGACGGCTGCAACCAAAAACTGGCCGGGCATTGTGGCAGGTGCCTGTAGTCCCAGCTACTTGGGAGGCAGAGTCAAGAGACTCTCTTGGGCCCAGGAATTGGAGGTTGCTGTGAGCTGTGATGCCACAGCACTCTATCCAGGGTGACAGCTTGAGGCTCTGTCTAAAAAAAAAAAAGAAAAAGTATAAGAATGCAATAAATTAAAAGGTGTAGATAACCTCCCAATACTCATGACATTCCCTGACCCAGAACGATGCAGTTCCAGAAGACAAGAGGGACCGAGTTTTCCGATGTATCTGAATTTTAAGGAAGACTTACAATAGGAACAGGCCCGCCTCCTGGGCGCCGAGGCCACCAGATGCAGTCCTAGAAAAGACAGCTCACCAAGTGCCTTTGCAGGGTTAACATGTGCACGGCCATAACCCATGCTGCTTCTTTTATCAAACAGTGCGAAATCTACAGTCTATGAACACACAGGTGTTATCACTGGAACATTCGTGATATAGGGCCAGGAGGAAGGGCTGGGCTGGAGGTCAACTTTCAAAGAACAGGAGGGTAGTTAAGGCCACGGGTCGTAGTGGATGGACTCTGGGGGGTGAGAAAGAATGACAACATTAACTAGTGTTCATTAAGTACTGTCTCCTAAAAGTGTGTCGCTTTCTCCAGATGAAGGAGCTGCTGTCTTATCCCCATTTCATAGGGAAGGAAACTAAAGTTTAAGCAAGTTATGTGACTCACCCCAGGCCTTAAGGGTAGCAAATGGTAGAGCTGGAAATAAGGAGACGAAAGAAAAGGTAAAGGAGGGGGAGAAATTAGAAGGCAGAGAGATGAACAGAAAAGTCAGAGCGAGTGCGCTACACTGCCGAGGGAGAGTTGGCGGGGCAGGCTGGGGTTGGGGGTTGTCAAAAGCAGCAAATGCAGCAGGAGCTCTAGTTAGAGAAGGAACGAGACCAAGGCGGAGGTGTAGACAGAACAGTAGACAGCTGTGCAAGACGGGGCTGCGGAGAAAGGATCAAACCCCTTCAACACGTAACTTCATGGTTACTCTCCACTGGGAGCCCAGACCCAAGATCCCCTGTCCACACCCTGCAGCAGGCTGCTTGTGACGTGGACCGTCCACCACAAATCTGCATCTTCCCCAGAACAAATGCTACCCCCATGGGATATTTGAAATCCCTTTCCTGCCTGCCAAGATGCTGAAAGAAAATTTGCAAGTATAATCTGTTCAACCACGTGCAGCAGCAACCCTCTAGGGGACAAAGAATGTCCTGTGAGCACCACTCAGGCTGCCGGCCTGCCACGCACTGCAGCCCCCCACCCCGCATTGCTTCTAGAGCTTACAAATGTCCCCCGAAAACCTTCTCCACAAACCTGCCAAGTGAGCAATGATTTTTGCCTTGGGGACGATACTTAAGTTAGTTGGTTTGCTTTAAAAAAAAAAAGCCATTCTTGCATTCAAAATGCATACACAAAGATTGACCCCTATCTACCTTCCAGGGCCCCAACCAGAAGCTAACTTCCCTCTCTCTCTGACTCCCCACTTCTAAAGCAAGATGCGGTTTGGGGACAAAGTCACAGAAAGGAGAAATAGGATTTTGTCTTCCCTCCCCCCACAATAGAGATAAGCTCAGATTTTCCCTGAGGGGGTTAACATACAAGGAACTCCACAATCATTAGTCAGGATAATGATAAATGATTGGAGAGGAGCCTTTCTTTCTTTCTCTGATCCTCCTACCCCTCTTCTCCTCAAAGTCCACAGAGCTGGAAATATATAGGAGCCAAAAGAGGTAAAGAAAAATCTAGGGCAAAACCAAAAGTGGAAACTTCACAGCAGTGTTCTTGAATGTTAAACTAATCCCTGGTTAATCAAACGCTTTCAATGTGATTCCTAAAGTCAATTTTTTCTTTTTTAATTAAAAAAAAATGCCTACAGTCTAACATTTTATAAAACAAGAGTGAAATAAAATTGAAAATGTAAATTCAAAAATATTTGACATCTAAATAGAGAGACCAAATATTTAGAGAAGTGAAAGTTACTAAAATAGGCTTACTATTTTTGTTTTTTGGGTTTGTTTGTTTTTTTTAACATTTAGGGCTTATAAGTAGGCTGGAGAAAGGATTAAATACAAAGAAGGCCAGGAGGGCTGCTCTAACCAGCCGCCTGTGAGAACTGCGGACAGTTCAGGCTCAGCCCTGGATCCTGCTATACTACTCCTGCCCCAGGACCTCTACCTCTCTGCCACCATTTTTCCACCTGCAAAGACGTTTCCCACAACAAACTGCCCTTAGGAAGATCGTTTATGGTGCTGTTAGTCAAATAGGCCCCAACTTTCCTGGGTCCAGTTGCTGCAATGTCCTTTTAGATGTTAATTTTATGATTCACTCAAGGGCTTTCAAAAGAAAGAGGCTTTTAAGTAGAAAACTAATCAAATGCAGTATAAAGCCCTGGCAAGCTGATACAGATCGGTCTCTGGAAGACACAAAAGCATGCTGCTGAACGGGTTTGGCTTGGAGCTGAAATGGCACGGGGAAGAAAATGTTTGCAATAGAGGAGGTGTCACTTCCAGAGGGAGCTTAGCAAGGAGTCCATTTCCCAGCATAGTTTATTTATCACAAGAGATTTCTTTTTTTTTTTTTCTTTTTTTTTTGAGACAGAGTCTCAAGCTGTCACCCTGGACAGAGTGCCGTGGCATCACAGCTCACAGCAACCTCCAATTCCTGGGCTCAAGCGAGTCTCCTGCCTCTGCCTCCCAAGTAGCTGGGACTACAGGCGCCCACCACAACACCCGGCCATTTTTTGGTTGCAGCC
>CAUYRH010166341.1:0-18024 GCA_963574655.1 Perodicticus potto | reverse complement strand
ATTTTTATTTTTAAATTATTATTATTATTTTTTGAGACAGAGCCTCAAGCTGTTACCCTGGGTAGAGTGCTGTGGCATCACAGCTCACAGCAACCTTCAATTCCTGGGCTCAAGCGAGTCTCTTGCCTCTGCCTCCCAAGTAGCTGGGACTGCAGGCGCCCGCCACAACGCCCAGCCATTTTTTGGTTGCAGCCGTCATTGTTGTTTGGCGGGCCCGGGCTGGATTCGAACCCACCAGCTCAGGTGTACGTGGCTGGCGCCTTAGCCCGTTGAGCCACAGGCCCGAGCCTCTCATTGTAGTTTTATTGGAGTGATTCTTTTTTTATACCAAAAAGTTGTAAAAATTACTTCACAAATGCCAAAGAACAGTTCGATAAACACCTTGAACTGATACAATCTAGCTGTGCCTTATCAAGTAGTTACTTGAAAGTCAGTGTGATACAAGGTGGTGGAAATAAGGGGGAAATGAATAATAATTGTGAAAGGTTGAGTCCTCTGCACTACGGACGCTGGGTTTGCAGAGACCCTAGAACAAGACACTACTCAATCAAGGAAGAGCCAAGAAAAAGGAAAAAGAAGAAATACTTATTTGAGGAGAAAGTGACCTTTTAAGCAAAAGCTAAAGAGTCTGCATTTGAAATCTGGGTTGGAAATGGGGAGACTTCGATTACAAATGAGTGGAGATCATTTTGTTTATGAGCAGGCACTTGTCCTGAGTTAGAAAACCTGGGATTACCGTAGTGAATGTCTCCTTGGTATCCAAAATGTACATTAACGGTGAGGGATTCGGCTTCCAGTTTAGATTTATTTCTCACCAAATTCTTGCCAGTTCCTGAACATTGCTTGCTCTTTCTCCCATCTATCTTCACGCGTGACCCGTCCTGGGCCCACTCGGCTGGAGGACTGCCCTCCACTGCCCCTGCTCTGGAGACGCCTTCTCTGGCGTGCCTGGTAGATCTCACTGCTCACCAAGGAACCTGGGAAATCGTGTCTATATACTTGCCACTCCTTATTTTCTTATCCTAGATGCTCTGTTTTAGGCAAGATTCATGGAACATAAAATTAACTATTTTAAAGTGTACAATTCAGCAGCAGTTAATGCATTCACAATATTGTATAGCTGTCACCTCTAGGTAGTTCCAACATGTTTCCATGCCCCCCGAGGAGAACCCTGTGCCCATTTAAATGTCACTCCTCATCCCACCTTCCTCCAGTGCCTGGCAGCCACTGATTTGCTTTCTGTCTCAATGGATTTACTAGTCTGGATATTTCATGTAAGTGGAATCACACAGTGTGTGGCCTTTTGTGTCTGGCTTCTTTCATACAACGTGATACACTCAAGAACTGTCTGTATTATGACATGTCTCAGTAGTATTTTATTATTATTATTTTGAGACAGACTCTTACCCTGGGTAGAGGGCCATGGTGTCATAGTGCACAGCGACCTCAAACTCTTGGGCTCAAGCAATCCTCTTGCCTCAGCCACGCAGCAGCTGGGACTACAGGTGCCCAGCGCAACACCCGGCTAGTTTTTCTTTCCTTTTCTTTTTTTTTTTTTGAGACAGAGTCTCACTATGTCACCCTCAGTAGAGTGCTGCGGTGTACGTGGCTGGCGTCATAACCACTGTGCCATGGCTGAGCCAGTTTCTCTTTTTAGTTGAGACAGGGTCTCACACTTCCTTAGGCCGGTCTTGAACTTGTGAGCTCAAGTAATCCACCTCCCTCCCAGAGTTCTGGGATTACAGGCGTGAGCATTGTGCCTGGCCTACTTTATTATTACTTTTTAAAAGACTGAATATTATTCTGCTGTATGAACAAGATCACATTTTGTGTATTCTTTTTTTTTTTGCAGTTTTCGGCTGGGGCTGGGTTTGAACCTGCCACCTCTGGCATTTGGGGCCGGCGCCCTACTCCTTTGAGCCACAGGCACCACCCTTTTTTTTTTTTTGAGACCGAGTGTCACTATGTTGCCCTCGGTAGAGTGCTGTGGCATCACAGCTCACAGCAACCTCCAGCTCTTGGGCTTAAGTGATTCTTTTGCCTCAGCTTTCCAAGTAGCTGGGAATACGGGCACCTGCCACAACGCCCAGTTATTTTCTTTGTTGCAGTTGTCATTGCTGTTTAGCTGGCCCGGCCTAGGTTCGAACCCACCACCCTTGGTGCATGTGGCTGGCACCCTAACCACGGAGCCCTGGGTGCTGAGCTGCATTTTGTGTATTCATTGATTCATTGATGGACATTGGCTTGCTCTCTCCGCCCTTTGGGATGTTGGCTTTTTAAGGTAAGCACAACTTGGCTTGGTGGTGTGTGTGCCTGGGGTCTCCACTGAGGGACTGAAAGAGAGTGGTACAGCGCTGAACGTGTCAGCCAAAATCCCAGTGCGCCACTGGGGAGTGAGCCGGGCCCCGTGGACAGCGCTCCTCTGTGGCTTCCGCTTGTTGCTCTGCCTCAAACACTCATGACAGTCTCCTTCCTTGGTCCAGTGAATACAGGATCTTTCTTGGGAGTCCTAATTCTGGCGAAGGAACTTGTGGTTGTAAGCAGCTCATCACTACATCCCAAGACTAACCAGACGACTGTGCCTGACGGGCGTTCAAGAGAATGGAGATAGTTGTAGCTCAGATAATTCGTCTCCTTGATCAAAGCTCTACCTACCATTACACCTTGGGAGCCAATGGGTCATCTCAGCAAGTGACCTATTCTGTGAATTCAGGAGTAAAATCCTTTATGCTTTCTAGGGTGTGGTAATGGGGGGAGTGTCATAGCTTCCTCTCCATCCTAATACTTCTTCCTACCATTGCTTCTCCTTTAAGGAAAAGGTGCAGTTTGAATTAGACGTATGTTAGGACTTTTCAAATTTTGTCAGTATTCTCTTTGAGTATTCATTTCTGACTTTTATGACTCCTGAAAGGGAAACTTCCCCAGAAATAATTACCTTACTTTAGAATTATTGCATTTTAAAGGAGAAACTTTTGGGGAAGCTAGAATCACAACCTGCTGGTCTTACTCCATAGGCACTCTTGAGTTTCTAGTTGGTTAAAGGTCGTTATATTTAGCTAATGAAAATTATTGGTCGTTTATCTGAAGTTCAGACTTACCTGGGTATCTGGTCTTTTACCTGCCTGTGCTCTTTGGCTATATTCTCGCGGCTTTGTGTTTGCCGTGCGTCCCTGGTCCTCAGAGTCACAGGTCCTGAGAGGCAGGTCCATGAGAGCTTCTCAAGTCCCCTGGGGGGCAGGCACTAGGTTGGGGTCCCCTTTGCAAAAGATGTAGCTGCACCTCAAACGAGAGATTCTGTCATGTTGCTGACAAATCGAAAAAGCACGGATTGGGGTGTTACGAATGGCACTGTCTGGCAGAGGGCAGCCTGAGGCCTAATTCAAGTCCTGGCTTAGTCACCTTGACCTTGGCCAACTCACTATAATTCCTTAGAACTGCAATTTTCTTTCCAACCCCCTTTTTTTGTTTGTTTTTGTGATAGGGCCTTGCTCTTTTGCCCAGGCTAGAGTGCAGTGGCGTCATCACAGCTCGCTGCAACCTCACAGTCCTGGGCTCAAGCAAAATTTTGTCCTTTTTACTTGCCTGAAATGAAAGCAGAGCAAATACCAGGAACCAGCGTTTGAATAGGGAATTGCCAATCACTTGTCTAATTTAATTAACAATTCTAATTCAGGGGGCATCACTCCCACCACTAATACCCATCTCTTATAATTCTCCCCTTCGGTGGCTATGATGCTGTCCACTATACAGACAAAGAACCAAGGTGCAGAGTGTTAAAGAAAGACCAGAAGGCCTTTCAGTTGTATGAAAAAGTGCTATGAATGCTCCGCCCCACCCACTCCTCCAATAATATGTTATTGGTGAAATCAACTTAAAATGAACTCCATGCCTAGAGGGGGAAAGAGTTTAGCAAAGTGGAGGGAGAAGACAGTTCCACTCTTTTGTCTGATATCTGCTGGGTCTTCTATTTCTCTCTCTCTCTCTCTCTCTCTCTCTCTCTCTCTCTCTCTCTCTCTCTCTCGCCCCTGCTCTGCAGCATCCGTGATGAGGGAGGGGAGAGGCTGGGGCCTCTGGTGTCTTTCTTAGTGTTAACTCCCCATCTCCCCACACTTGCTTCTTGAGCACTGCCTCTGTGGTCCCTTAGGGACCCCCAACTCAGCAGTGAGGGTTCCCCAAATGCACCCCGTGTATCCCCAGATCCCAGCCCCCCAATCTGTTCTAACTGTTCTTCCCCTTGCCCCTGCTTGTTGCTCCATGCCAGCATCCTCCTCCTCCTCAGCCCCTGTCCAAGTCCTGTCCCTCTTCCCAAGCCCCACTTTCGCAGCTTGGCCTGGGTCCCACATCTGAGTGTGCAAGTTGGTGATGTCAGACCAGGATGTTCCCTTTGACAGTAGCCAGTAAACCCCCTCCTTTTATGGATGAGGACCCAAGGAAGTCACGTGGCAGGTCCAAGGTCACGCTGTTTCTAAGACATTTGCCCACCGCCTGCACACACAGCTGTTCTGAATCCCCCCGTCCACCCATCACGCTGCCATCTTGGCCTTGCCCACTGCCTGTATGTACACACTGTCTTCTAGAAGGAAACTCAGAAAACAACCTGTATTTAAGTTGGCCGTGGAGAGAAGGGTCAGCAGTGGGGTGCCTGCTCTGCCTTGCTGTGACTTTTGTTTCTCAGGGCTACCTTCCTGGATAGCTCTGGCCCATCACCCCCACCTGCCTGTTCTCAGGAGTACCGCTCCATGTTACAACTGGGTATGCACCAACCTGAATGGGGAGAAAAACACGGGAAGGGATGTGCAACGAAGTGCTCTGGTTACCGTTTGCTCGTGAAGGGGCCTCTGCTCCCTGTCACTAACCCCCCTCCCCAGGAGCACCCCCAGCTCGCCTATTTCCCTGGAGTCTGACTCCACCTAGGGAGAGCCCCGAATAGCAGGAGTGTCTGTTCCCGGTTGTCAAAGGCTCGCCTTCCAGATTTCCAGATTCTCCTTCACTTTGAGGATCCCCTTCTTTTCAGATTTAACATTCAGAAGTCTCATATTCTCTTAAGAACACACCTACCACTGCCACCTCTCAGTGGGGTTCTTTACCTGAAACCTCAGTTGGGTGAATTTATCAGAATACAATTTAGTTACCCCCACATTTGATATATGATGCAGTGGAGGGTGAGGTGGGAATGGGAGCAATTTATGTCTTTTCCTTGACATATTATTTTGCTAAGAAGTACACTTTCTCTTATTTATGTTTTTGGTTTTTTTCTTTTCTTTTTTTTTTTTTGCAGTTTTTGGCCAGGGCTGGGTTTGAACCCACCACCTCCGGCATATGGGGCTGGCGCCCTACTACTTTGAGCCATAGGTGTCGCCCTTGTTTTTGGTTTTTTGAGACAGGTCTCTCTCTGTCGCTATCCAGTTTAGAGTGCTGTGGCGTCATCATAGCTCACTGCAACCTCAAAAGTCCTGGTCTCAGCCACTCCCCTGCCTCAACCTCCTGAGTAGCTAGGACTATAGGTCTATTCCACACACTGGCTAAGTTTTGTTTTGTTTTGTTTTGTTTTGAGACAGGTTCTTACTCTGTTGCCGTGGGTAGAGTGCAATGGTGTCATAGCTCACAGCAACCTCAAACTCTTGGACTCAAATGATCCTCTTGCCTCAGCCTCCTGAGTAGCTGGGACTACAGGCATGCACCGGCTAATTCTGTTTTTTGTTTTTATTTATTTATTTATTTTTTCTGAGATAGCGTGTCACTACGTGGCCCTTGGTAGAGTGCTGTGGCGTCACAGCTCACAGCAACCTCAAACTCTTGGGCTTAAGTGATTCTCTTGCCTCAGCCTCCTGAGTAGCTGGGACTACAGACACCCACTACAACACCCAGCTATATTTTGGGTGCAGTTGTCGTTGTTTAGCAAGCCCGGACTGGGCTCAAACCCACCAGCCTTGGTGTATGTGGCCCGTGTCCTACCCACTGAGCTACGGGTTTTTTGTAGAGATGGGGGTCTCACTCTTATTCAGCCCAGTCTCAAAATTGCTGACCTCAGTGGATCCACCTTGGCTTCCCCAAGTGCTGGGATTACAGGTGTGAGCCACCGTGTCTGCCTCTCTTAGTTTCTTATGGACTCGCGCCCCATGATGTTTAGCATGGCCGGGCATTTAGTGAGTACACGGACTGTGTGGCTTTGACACATCAAGTGTATTTTAAGGAATGAGCTTGGTGTGGGGAGAAGGTCTCTTTGGCTGGTGTGGAAAGAGATAAAGAAAGCCCTCCTGCTTTTCACCTTCCAGACTCCCAAAGAATGCCTACTCTGCTCTGTTCCCTGAACATACTAATCCATTCTCTCAGCCCGCGAATATTTCTAGAGTCCAGTTTGCCAGGCGTTGTATTTGGTGCTGGGCATCTGCTGTGAATAACGGACTGTGTCTGCCCTAAAGATCTGTGCTCTGTTTTGTGATTGCGTTACTGATGGTGGAGTCCTGGTTAACAAACCACGCTTGATTGAGTGCTGCGACACCTGTGTCTTCTGGAGATGCCTGGGTTTGCTTTGGTTCTGCTGTGCAGTACGGGTGCCCAGACAGGTTTTGCTCTACCATTGGGTAACTCTGGTTAACCAAGGCTGTAGAGTAATAATGGGCAGTTGTAATGCATGTCCTTTTTCTTTACATAAGACCTTTAAAAGTCAGTTTATTAGAGCCTAATGAAACAATTAGGAATATTTATGAGGTGATTGCATTGCTTTCTTACCTCTACAATAAAAGTCCTAGTTCTCCATGGTTGCAGTCGCGTTCTGAAGCTCTGAAATAAAAAAGGATACATAACAATTAGGCTCAAAGGAACTTGATCTTATTTTCCCCCTTTCTTTTTCCTTTGGCACCTGAATTCCATTCCATTTCAATTTTTTTTCCCCCCGTGCACAGCAAAGTTTTAAAATAAACAGCAGCAACTCTGTTTTCCTAGTTTAACTAACGTGGAAACACCTAATCCGCTTAGTTTTCTTGAATTTGCAAACAGGGATTTGTTGGGATAAAATCTTTAAATAGTCCAGTCACATGGAATAGGTATTCATTTAATGACCCCCAGTAAAACCTGTTAGAACAACAAAGCAATGAATTAATAATGTCCCCCAGTCACTTTCTTTGCCTGCCTTTCCTTTTTCTTTCTTTCTTTTTTTTTTTTTTAGAGACAGAGTCTCACTTTGTCGTCCTCGGTAGAGTGCCGTGGCGTCACAGCTCACAGCAACCTCAAACTCTTAGGCTCAGGTGATTCCCTTGCCTCAGCCTCCTGAGTAGCTGCGACTAGGCACCCACTATTTTTTTTGTTGTTGCAGTTTGGCCAGGCCTGGGTTCGAACCCGCCACCCTCAGTATATGGGGCCGGCACCCTACTCACTGAGCCACAGGGGCCGCCCTTTGCCTTCATTTTCAACCACAGGTTGTGCAACTTCATTGGGAGCCATGGCTCTGGTCAATTTGCCTCCATAATAGGAGCAGGCCCTACATGTTGTCAGCTAATGTTTTATTCAGTTTTCTGATCTTTCCATTTTGACCATGTGTAAAAAAAAAAAAGAAAACCCGGGCTGAGGGTGGTGGCTCACACCTGTAATCCTAGCACTTTGCGAGGCAGAGGTGGATGGATCACTTGAGCTCAGGAGCAAGAGTGAGACCCCATCTCTACAAACAGCCAGTGTCATGGCAGGCTCCTGTAGACAGTGAGTCTCAAAATGTAACAGAAAATAATAGCTGCTTCTTTTGAAAGGCACAGGACTGTATCTGACCTCCAAGAGCCTCATGATCATCCTGGTTTTACAATTGAGATGGATTCACATTCCCTGAAGTTAGCAGCAAGAGAGAGAGGGATTCAGCCTTGAAACTCGCATCTGTCTGAAGCCAAGGGCCAGATACATGCTGCATGTCTAGATGCACTGTGATGAGGATGGCTGGAATCCACATTTAAATCCTGTGCTGGGGCTGGGGTAGGACCACGGAGCTGGCCAGCCAGGAGGACAAAGCTGGGGTTGGTCAGGGAGCCACTGCGGGGAGTGTGAGGGGTGTGGAAAGGGACAAGTCAGGGAAGCTGGTGAGCGTAGCCCACAGGGATCCTGGCAAGCTAAATTTTAAGGCCCTTCTCCCCAAAGCCTCTAGACTTCCCATCACTGTGCTTATCTATGGTCACCAGCCTCCCCTTTGGCACCTGTCCCAATCACTTAACCTTATATTGTGCCTGAGAGTCCAGATCTTGTGTCATATCAGAGTTCTGAGGGATTTTAATAACCAGGAAGAAGGGAGGTCAGGTTTTAAATGAGGAAACTAAACTTATTTGTTGTTTGGTTTGATTTTTCACAACAAAGAGAAACTTGGGGGAGGAAAATGAGAAAGTAGAAAGGATTCAAGCACACAGGTAAGTCATTTGGATTCTAAGATGTAAGAAAGAAAAGTATAGACCTTGGGCAGAGGCTCACACCTGTAATCCTAGCACTCTGGGAGGTCAAGGTGGGAGGATCCTTAGTCCTAGCACTCTGGGAGGCCGAGGTGGGAGGATCCTTAGTCCCAGCTACTTGGGAGGCTAAGGCAAGAAGATCACTTGAGCCCAAGACTTTGAGGTTGCTATGAGCCATGATGCCACAGCACTCTACTCAGGGTAACAGAATGAGACTCTGTCTCAAAAAAAAGAAGTATTAGATTTTGCATGAGATTTTCTGCATAGTAATGGTCAGTTTGGGAGAGAGTGCTTTGTATTCCCATGAGGTCAGTAATTACCCTAAGGCTCACCTTCCCCAGCTAATAACACTAAGAAGATGGCCAGCAAGAAAGACCCTCAGGGAAAAATGCTTTGGTGGTTTTCCCTGGAGCTACTTGGGAATAGGGACTGACCCACCTCTGTAAAACGGGCGAATATTTTCAAGCCCTCTTCCTAAATTAGATTCGTCCCTAAGTCAGATCTTCTTTTTTTTTTTTTTTGAGACAACTTCATCGCCCTCAGTAGAGTGCTGCTACGTCACAGTTCACAGCAACCTCCAACTCCTGGGCTTAGGCAATTCTCTTGCCTCAGCCTCCCGAGTAGCTGGGACTACAGGCGCTCGCCACAACGCCCGGCTATCAGATCTTATTTTTTATAATTAAAAAATAATTACTTAAAAACATTTTAAGTTACCTAGATAGTGAATCTGAACTAGTAGATCCCATCTACTTTATGTTTTTTGTTATATTATGTTTTTGTTTTTGTTATGTTTTGAGCACCTACTGTGTACAGGCATTACGCCAAGTGCTTTCTGCACCTTCCCATTCCGTCCCTTAGTGTGTCCTGACACTCATCACCCTTCACAAATGGAGGAACCGTGGCACAGAGAAGTAGCATCTCTTGTCCTCTTGATACCCTGAGTAATACAGTATCTCTAGAAAATAAGGTGAAAGAAAAAATGCTATAAAAAGGCCTAAAAAGGCCAGGTGCAGTGGCTCACACCTGTAATCCTAGCACTCTGGGAAGCCGACCGAGGTGGGTGGATCGCCTGAGCTCCCAGGTTCAAGACCAGCCTGAAACAGAGCGAGACCTCATCTCTAAAAATATCCAGGCGTTGTGGTGGGCACCTGTAGTCCCAGCCACTTGGGAGACTGAGGCAAGAGAATTGCTTGAGCCTAAGAGTTTGAGGTTGCTGTGAGCTGTGATGTCATAGCACTCTACCAGAATTAACAAAGTGAGAGACTGTCTCACCAAAAAAAAAAAAAAAAAAAAAAAAAAAGCCTAAAAGGAAGTTTCCAGATGTGTTAGAACAGTGACATTTGAGTAGGCTCTGGCTGACACGAGGTAAAGATGTAGAAGTGAATGAAAATAGAAAACAGAGGAAATAAACATCTATTATGTGTTGTAAGGAAAAAACTATATGCAAGTTTGGCCAAAGAC
The DNA here is from genome assembly GCA_963574655.1 of Perodicticus potto. Classification (NCBI taxonomy): domain Eukaryota; kingdom Metazoa; phylum Chordata; class Mammalia; order Primates; family Lorisidae; genus Perodicticus; species Perodicticus potto. The sequence continues at coordinate 8,140 of CAUYRH010166341.1, read as the reverse complement.
TCAACTGCAACTAATTTAGTTTACAGCCTTAATTGGCTTTATTTGAGATGCGCGAATTCGACAACACGTTATTCTAATTCAGCCCCTTCTCTAAGGACAGTCTTCTGCTCAGAGGTCGGCCTTGGAGAAGGGCTGAAGAAAGCAACAATAAAGAACAAAGAGTATAGTTGTTTCACGGGCACTTTTCTCATAGGTGGGACAGGGACACAATAACAAAAGAATATAACTGATTAGTTAACATCAGTCTACTTCAGGCCACCTTGTTTTGTGCGAGGATTAAAGCAGAGTGAACGTCATGATCATGCTGATGAAAGAGTGCACATTAGCCTGTTTGGGAAATTGGCTGTTTTTGAACCTCAGACGACCAGGTTTGGAACTTTGGCAAGGGTGACTTCATACTGATTTTCAGTCTGGTATTTGGGGGCCTAGTATAGCAGCTTAGCCTAAAACAATGGCCTCCTATCATTTTTTTTAAGAGACAGGGTCTGTGTGGCTCAGGCTGGCCTCAAACTCCTGGGCTCAAGTGACCCTTCTCCCTCAGCCTCCTGAGTAGCTGGGACGGTAGCTGTGTACAGGTGCACACCACCCCGCCCGGCGTCCTAAAACTTTTATTTGGCAGTTGGTTGGTTTCTTTGCCAGGCAGTCACCCAACGGCAGTACATCTGCCTAACCACGAGATTTGTGTTGTAGTCAGAAAAAGCTCCCCAGTTTGAAACTGTCTGTGATCACTGGAGACTTGGGACTTTTGGTTTCTTTTTTGGCTGCATTCCAGTTTCTTTGTGACTCTGTTTATTGCAAATTTTTTCTTTTTTAAAGTATGAAACACTGTATAGGAGGGTCAGGGAAGGGAAACAGGATTTCTAAAGAGTTGGGATATGGGAGGTGGGAGTGCACAGCAGACAGGAGTGTCTTTATTTTTCACTGACTCTAACCAGGTGCCCATTGCAGTCTGTTTGAACTGTCACTTGAGCCATTTTCCAGAGCTGTCTTTCTGCCTCTGGTTTTTCTGAGGCTGCCGGTCAGCTGTTTAGTCTGCAAACAAGCTGATGTTGAGGGCCCTTGACAGTACCCAGTTTGAGGTGGGTGCTGTGGCCTGGGTTAGACTTGGTCACCAGCACGTGGAGATCCCGACGTGGGCACAGGCTCTGACTGGATGGGGTTTAGCCTCTTCCCAGAACTGAAACTGGGCCCGGCTAGTCTCTTGGCTCAGCATTCCTGGAAGGCTATTTTAGGAGGCAAGCCTACGAGGAAGTAAGAGCATGGTCATGTGCGCCCAAGCCACTCGCTCAGGCTTTCCTCTGCAGCACGTGACCCTCAGGCCACCAAGAGCCTGGGGTGGGCTGAAAGTTAATGATTCATTACTGCCAGGGGCACTTTATTTGAGCAACTCCCTTTTTTTCTCCTGGCTGGAGTCACAGGTAGCATTCAGGGTGGACTTTGGAGCCAGCCTGTCTGAAGCTAATCTCCCAGCTTCACCAGCTCTGTGTCCCTGGGAGAGTTATGTAATGGCACCTTACCTCAGTTTCTTCATCTACAAAATGGGCATCATCATAATAACACTTCTTTTTTTTGGACACAGAGCCTCAAGGTGTTGCCCTGGGTAGAGTGCCGTGGCGTCACAGCTCACAGCAACCTCCAACTCCTGGGCTTAAACGATTCTCTTGCCTCAGCCTCCCAAGTAGCTGGTACTATAGGCGCCCGCCACAACACCCAGTTATTTTTTTTGTTGTTGTTGTTGTAGTTATCATTGTTTGGCAGGCCCAGGCTGGATTCGAACCCAACAACTCTGTTGTATGTGGCTGGCGCCTTAGCCGCTTGAGCTATAGGCACTGAGCCAAATAATAACACTTAATCAGATGTTTTGGTGGATATTATATGAGATAACACATGAAAACTGTTTATAACAGTGCCTGCCACACAGTAATCATAAGTGTTTACAGAAACAGAGATCAATTGCTGAGTTCAAAGACAGAAATGATTTCTCCTTGTGACTTGCTGTTACATTTATCTGACAGTTTGTGAAATGCTTACATACATATTATGTGAGTTGATCAGAGGCTATGTAGAAGTTAGAAAGATTCACATGCCTAAGAAATAGGCTGGGCGGGTGCAGTGGCTCATGCCTGTAATCCTAGCACTCTGGGAAGCCGAAGCAGGTGCATCACTTGAGCTCAGGAGTTTGAGACCAGCCTGAGCAAGAGGGAAGTCTTATCTCTACTAAGACCAGAAAAACTACTTGGATGTTGTAATGGATGCCTGTAGTCCCAGCTACTCAGGAGGCTGAGACAAGAGGATGGGTTGAGCCCAGGAGTTTGAGGTTGCCCTGAGGTATGATGATGCCATAGCATTCTACCCAGGGTGCCAGAGTGAGATTCTGTCTCTGAAAAAAAAAAAAGCAAGGAAAGAAAAGAAAGAAAGAAATAGGCTGATGCGAGTGTATAATCTGGATCTGGGCGAGATAAGGGAAAACACGTAAGGACTCCACTCTCAAGGAATGCATTCCATTGCCTGGGGGACCGCCCAACCCGTGGGCCTCACACCCCAGGGCTCCCGTCCAAAGGACAGACTCCACCTGCCCTGGGTGTGGGCAGAACCCAGTGGAGTATTGGCAACATCCATCCCACTGACCAGGGCAGGTCCCCATTTGTCCTGGGCCCCCTCCAGGGCAGAGAACCTCTCTGAGATCAAACCCTTTCCCTTCTGGAGCCTGGCCTCAGGAGCTTGGTGTAATGCAGCGGTTCTCAACCTGTGGGTCACAACCCACAGAAACTGTATTAAAGGCTCGCAGGATTAGGAAGGTTGAGAACTGCTGCTGTGATGTGTAAGAAAAAGCACTCAGAACACTGGGAAGGAAGTGGGTGTATCTCCCCAAGTGAGGAAAATTCCAAATGACCAAATGTCATTGTGCTCTTGTGTTTGAATTTTTTTTTTTTTAAGAGACAGAGTCTCACTTTGTCACCCTTAGTAGAGTGCTGTGGCATCACAGCTCACAGCCACCTCCAGCTCTTGGTCTTAGGCCATTCTCTTGCCTCAGCCTCTCAAGTAACTGGGACTACAGGCATCTGCTACAACAACCGGCTATTTTTTTGTTGTTGCAGTTCAGCCAGGGCCGGGTTTGAACCCGCCACCCTTGGTATACGGGGCCAGCACCCTACCCACTGAGCCACAGGCGTTGCCTGTCACTGTGCTCTTAGTGAACAGAGTGTCTTCATTTGTTCTTTCAGTGCCAAAATCAGTCCTGGACAAGCTAGCCCTCATCAAAGTGCCTATGGGGGATTAAAGACAAACCATTAAATATTCAAATTGTAACGCTGGATAACTTGGTGAGACTTCCTTATACAAATGTATGAAGTATGTATATACATAGATATTGGGGGCGGGCAGAGTCTCACTCTGTCATCCTGGGTAGAGTGCCAGAGTGCCATGGTGTCCTAGCTCACAGGAACCTCAAACTCTTGGGCTTAACTGATCCTCTTGCCTCAGCCTCCCAAGTAGCTGAGGCTATGGGCACCTGCCACAAGGCCTAGCTAGTTTTACTTTTTTTTTTCTTGTTGCAGTTTTTGGCCAGGGCTGGGTTTGAACCCACCACCTCCAGTATATGGGGCTGGCGCCCTACTCCTTGAGCCACAGGCGCTGCCCAGGCCCAGCTATTTTTAGAGATGAGGTCTTGCTCTTGCTCAGGCTGGTCTCGAACTCCTGAGCTCAGGCAATCCACCCACCTCAGCCTCCCAGAGTGCTGGGATTACAGGTCTAAGCCACCCCGCCCGGCCTGAGACTCCTTCATATTGCTGTTCACTAGTATTTCCTTATCAGTGGCTATGTTAATGTCCCCTTGTGAACTGTCTTTCTGGAGTGTTTCTGTGAGGCTGGTCTAACGTGGAGGGAGGAACCTCAACATGATTGGTATTTTGGATTGCTCTGTGTAGGGGGTGTCCTGTGCATTATAGAATGTTTATTTATTTGTTTATTTATTTGATTACTGACTGATTTATTTATTTGAGAGTCTCATTCTGTCACCCTGGGTAATGTGTTATGGCATCATAGCTCACAACAACCTTAAACTCTTGGGCTCAGGTGATCCTGTTGCCTCAGCCTCCGAATAACTGAGACTACAGATGTCTGCCACTATGTCGGCTAGTTTTTTATTTTATTTTATTTTATTTTTTGAGACAGAGCCTCAAGCTGTCACCCTGGATAGAATGCTGTGGCATCATAGCTCACAGCAACCTCCAATCCCTGGGCTCAAGCGAGTCTCCTGCCTCTGCCTCCCAAGTAGCTGGGACTACAGGCGCCTGCCACAACGCCCGGCCATTTTTTGGTTGCAGCCGTCATTGTTGTTTGGCGGGCCCAGCCTGGATTCGAACCCACCAGCTCAGGTGTACGTGGCTGGCGCCTTAGCCCGTTGAGCCACAGGAGCCGAGCCTTTTTTTTTTTTTTAGTAGAGGTGGGGTCTGATTCTTGCTCAGGCTGGTCTCAACTTCTTGAGCTCAGGCAGTCCGCCTGCCTTGGTCGCAGAGCACTAGGATTACAGGCACAGGCCACCACACCTGGCGGCACTATAGACTGTTGAGCAGCATCCCTGGCTTCTTCTACCAGATGCTGGTAGCACCCACCCCCCAGATGTCTCCAGGCGTTGCCAGTTAACGACATGGTGTCCCAAGTGATTCCCAGTTGAAAACCTACCATGATTCAGGAAAATGATCGAGTAATGGCCTTTGTAACCTTTTCTTAATTTTTGTTTGTTCTTTCTCCAGTTTTGGTATTTGCAATATTTTAATAGCTCCTTTGCCGTTTTCTCCTCTCCTCGTGTCCTTTTTTATCTTGTTATTACGTATGAAACTTTAAAGTGCACCTGTAGAACTCAGGTTTGTCAGTCGACAAAGAGTCATACTCTTGAGTTATTTTTAGAATCTAGAAATTCTTCTCTTCTCAGTTTGTCTCAGCAGGGTGTCCCCTAAGGTTCTCTGGAATCAAGCAAATAAAAGTTTTCATTTCTTAGAAAAAATACAATTAAACTTGACCTTTTTAAAAAAATTATTATTAAATCACAGCTGCGTACATTAGTGCAATCAAGGGGTACAATGTGCTGGTTTCATATACAATCTGCAGTGTTTTCATCAAACTGTTTAACATAGCCTTCAGGGCATTTTCTTAGTTATTGTATGAAGACATTTGTATTCTGCATTTAGTAAGTTTCGCCTGTACCCTTCTAAGATGCACCAAACTTGACCTTTTTACTAAAAAGCATGTTTCCTTTAATGGTGCTAGCTTTGCCCAGGCAATTTCAGAAACAGCAAAATTCTATTCTGCGTAAAACCATTAAAAGGAGTTTCTCGTACTCTTTTTTTCTTTTTTGAGACAGAGTCTCACTATGTCACAGCTCACAGCAACCTCAAACTCTTGGGCTTAAGCGATTCTCTTGCCTTAGCCTCCCAAGCAGCTGGGACTACAGGCGCCCAACACAACGCCTGGCTATTTTTTGGTTGCAGTTGTTTAGCTGACCCAAGCCGGGTTCGAACCCGCCACCCTCAGTGTATGTGGCTGGTGCCATAGCCATTGTGCTACGGGCGCTGAGCCGAGTTTCTTACACTCTTAATAGAATATTTTAAATATTAAGTCTAAGAACCCCCAATACCTGCAGAGAGGCTGTAGACTGAACACCTCTTGTACAATCCAGATTCTTCCAACTTTGGGCAGTCTTCCTCCTTCTTTGTCATTACTTAAATGAAAAATATTTGAAACACTGACCTTCAGTTGTTATGCCAGCTTTGGGGCACAAGGTCATTTGACCCACCTTTTAGCCTTTACAAATGAAGATTTAAATCAAAAACTGCCTACTACAATTTTATAAAGTTTTGCAGAAATGGAAATTCCAATTATCTTTCTTAGTAAACTCTTCCAATTTTTTTTTGTAGAGACAGAGTCTCATTTTGTTGCCCTCGGTAGAGTGCCGTGGCATCACACAGCTCACAGCAACCTCCAACTCCTAGACTCAGGCGATTCTCTTGCCTCAGCCTCCCGAGTATCTGAGACTACAGGTGCCCGCAGCCACAATGCCTGACTATTTTTTTGCCGCAGTTTGGCTGGGGCTGGGCTTGAACCTGCCACCTTCGGTATATGGAGCCTGTGCCCTACTGACTGAACCACAGGCGCCGCCCAAGTCTTCCAATTTTTAATTACCCATAAAAGTCAAAAGTTCTTTTTATTTTTTAACTAGTGAAGAGAATTTCTCTTTTTTCTCTTTTTTGGAATAAATTTTAATCTGATTATAAAAATAGCATTGGCCACTGGAGAAACAAAGAAGACAGCGAAGGGGAAAATTAAAATTACTTGCAGACTCAGCACCTGTAGCTCAGTGGTTAGGGCACCAGCCACATGCACCAGGGCTGGTGGGTTCAAACCCGACCCCAGGTCAGCTAAACAATAATGACAACTGCAACAAAAAAATAGCCGGATGTTGTGGCAGGCGCCTGTAGTCCCAGCTGTTAGGGAGGCTGAGGCAAGAGAATCGCTTAAGTCCAAGAGCTGGAGGTTGCTGTGAGCTGTGATGCCACTGCACTCTACCAAGGGCAACATAGTAAGACTCAGTCAAAAGGAAAAAAAAAGAAAAAAAATTCACCTGCAATCCCACTACTCAGAGAGAACTCTTGTGGGAACTTCATGTCTTTATAAGACTCATGTAGGGCAGTGCCTGTGGCTCAGTGGGTAGGGTGCCGGCCCCATATACCGAGGGTGGCGGGTTCGAACCCGGCCCCAGCCAAACTGCAACAAAAGATAGCTGGGCATTGTAGTGAATAGCTGTTGTCCCAGCTACATGGGAGGCTGAGGCAAGAGAATCGCCTAAGCCCCCAAGAGCTGGAGGTTGCTGTGAGCTGTGACGCCACGGCACTCTACCGAGGGTGACAGAGTGAGACTCTGTCTCAAAAAAAAAAAAAAAAAATGCATGTAATATATGGATCTCAGCTCCTCTTATCAGATTTTTCTTCTTCAGTCCTCAGTAAGGATAGAAAACACTTCCACGATTTTGTACTGAATTTTAGTATATCGTACTTTTAAATGAATAAACAAAGAGTCTCATAGTAGAATTAAAGAATGCATAGTGATGCAGGCATAACACTTGTTCATTATTAAGTTGTTGTTTTATTCAAGTACTCTGGGTATGCGGACCAAATGTTCTTAGTTTCTAATCTATCTTTTGAGAATTTCTTTATGCCCTGGAAACAAATATATTTATAGCTTCTACTTCTTCTGTAAAATGTTAGGTGAATTGTTTTGCAACCAGGTTTTCTGCACATAACAATGTATCTTGGAACTCTGTCAATAACAGTAAGTTGAGAGCTTCCACACTGCCTTTTCTTTTGACATAGTGTCATAGTTTTCATTGTATGGATGTACCTTAATGCATTTAAATGTTAATGGACATTTGATTTGTTTCAAGTCTTTTTTTTTTTTTTTTTAATAAGAGACAGAGTTTCACTTTGTCACCCTTGGTAGAGTGCGGTGGCATCACACAGCTCACAGCAACCTCCAACTCCTGGGCTTAGGCGATTCTCTTGCCTCAGCCTCCCGAGTAGCTGGGACTACAGGCGCCTGCTACAACACCTGGCTATTAATTGCAGTTTGGCCGGGGCCAGCTTTGAACCTGCCACCCTCCATATATGGGGCCGGCGCCCTACTCACTGAGCCACAGGGTCAAACGCCACCCTCTTTCAAGTCTTTTGCTATTATAAACAATGCTGTAATAAATCACTCTGTGCACATATTGTTTTGTAAGCATAAAATATATATGTAGGATAAATTCCCCACACTAGAATTGCTGGTGAAAGAGTATATGTGTTAATAATTTTAATAAATATACTGAATTTTTTAAAAAAATTATTTATTTATTTATTGAAACAGAGTCTTACTCTGTCACCCAGGCTAGAGAGCCAGGTGTCATACATAGCTCATAGCAACCTCAAACTCCTAGGCTTAAGAGATCCTCTTGCCTCAGCCTCTCTAGGAGGGGGACCACAGGAGCCCAAAACTGCGTCTGGCTAATTTTTCTATTTTTTTTTTTTTTTTTTAATTTAGTAGAGACAGGGGTCTCTCTCTTGCTTCAGCCTTCCAGAGCGCTGGGATTGTAGGTATGACCCGCCGC
>CAUYRH010166339.1:0-15889 GCA_963574655.1 Perodicticus potto | reverse complement strand
TCTGGCTAAGTCTAGGAGGGTGGCATGTTTCCAAGTATTGATTTATTTCCTTCAGATTTTCATACTTCTGAGAGTACAGTTTTATGTAATATTCATTAAGGATTTTTTGAATTTCTGAGGAGTCTGTTGTTAGTTTGCCTTTATCATTTCTGATTGATGAAATTAAGGATTTTACTCTTCTACTTCTGGTTAGGTTAGCCAAAAGTTTATCTATTTTATTGACCTTTTCAGAAAATCAACTTTTTGATTGGTTGATCTGTTGTATGATTCTTTTGTTTTGAATTTCATTTAGTTCTGCTCTAATTTTAGTTATTTCTTTTCTTCTGCTGGGGTTAGGGTTGGAATGTACATCCATTTCCTGTTGCTTGAGATGTCTCATTAATTGTTGACTTCCTCTCTTTATGTTCTTTTGAGGAAGGCTTGCAACACTATAAATTTCCCTCTTAGGACTGCCTTTGCAGTATCCCAGAGGTTCTGATAGTTCATATCCTCATTGTAATTTTGTTCCAAAAATTTGGTAGTTTCCTTCTTAATCTCATCCATGACCCTGCTATCCTTCAGCATGAGGTTATTTAGTTCCCATGCTTTTGTATGAGTATGCAGATTCCTGTTGTTACTGAGTTCAACTTTTATTCCATGATGGTCTGAGAAAATACAAGGAATGATTTCTATTCCTTTAAATTTGCTGAGGTTAGACTTGTGACCTAAGATGTGATCAATTTTGGAGTATGTTCTGTGGGCTGATGAGAAGAATGTGTATTCAGTTTTGTTCTGAAACAGGATGAAATGTTCTGTAGATGTCTGTTAAATGCAATTGTTGAATGGTTAAGTTTAAGTCTAAAATTTCTTTGCTTAGCTTCTTATTGGAGGATCTATCCAACACTGCCAAAAGGGTGTTAAAATCTCCAACAATTATGGTACTGGAGAAAATCCCATGGCTCATGTCTGTTAGAGTCTCTTTTATACATTGAAGCCCATTCTGGTTGGGTGCATAAATGTTAATAATTAAAACTCATCATGTTGAGTGTTGCCCTGAATAAATATGAAGTGACTATCCTTATCTTTCCTTACTTTTGTTGGTTCAAAGCCTATAGTATCTGTGAATAAAATTACAACACCTGCTTTTTTCTGATTTCCATTTGCCTGAATTATAGATGACCATCCCTTCACCCTGAAGTCTATGTTTATTTTTTAAGGTCAGGTGAGATTCTTCAATACAGAAGATGTCTGGCCTGAGTTTTTGTATCCAGTCAGCCAACCTGTGTCTCTTTAGAGGGCAATTTAAGCCATTCACATTGATAGTATTGACAAGCCAGATAGTATTTTGGGTATTGAGTTTTTTGAAAGTCCAGTGGACATTTTTAATCCTTTTGCCACTGTGGAAGTTGGAATTTGATCAAAAGTTTTTGAGTGAGTTTACTTTGATGGTGGAGGATTGTGCTATGTATTATGGAAGATAGGTCTGAGAATATCCTGGAAAGCTGGTTTAGTTATGGCAAATTTCTTCAAAATGTGCATGTCATTAAAATATTTAATATCTCCATCATAGATGAAACTCAGTTTAGCTGGATACAGGATCCTGGGTTGAAAGTTATTTTGTTTAAGGAGATTAAAGTTTGATGACTACCCTCTTCTATCTTGAAAGGTTTCAGCAGAAAGATCTGCAGTCATTCTAATGTTCTTCCCTTATATGTTATTTGGGAAGAAATACATCTGGCTTCTTGCAGAAATTTCTGCTTCGTATTAACTTTGTAAAAGCTAATTATAATGTATCTATGAGAATTTTCATTTGGGTTGAGTTGTGCTGGTGTTCTGAAAATGTCTGCTATCTGAATTTCAGAATCTCTTGGCATGTCTGGAAAATTCTCTGTGATCATTTCATGAAGTAAAACATCTGTATCCTTTGCAGGAAGCTCATCACCTTCAGGAATTCATATGAGGTGAATATTAGATCTCTTTGAATTATCCCATAGCTTTTTGAAGAATGATCTGTTTTTGTTCTCCACTTTTTATCCTCTTTGTGTGTTTGGGCACATTCTAAAGCTTTGTTTCCAACATCAGAGATCCTTTCTTCTGCATGCTCCATTCTGTTACTGAGTGATTCTACTGTATTTCTTGGATCTTTGAGGGCTGCAAGTTCTTGCCTCAATGTGTCAAAATCTTTGGTGATTTTGTCTTTGAATTCGTTGAATTCTTGAGACATCTTTTGAATTACTCCTTGAAATTCTAATTCATCTTTCCCACCATTCTGTTGATCTTATTTGCTAAATTCTGAACTCGATTTCTGACATCCCAGTCATTTGTTTTTTGAATGGGATCATGTGCTATGTCTGCCATATTGTTCCTTAAGGGAGTTGATCGACTCTGATTATTCATGTTGCCAGAGTTTTTCCACTGATTCCACCTCATGATTGTTTTTCATTATTGGCTAGATGGGCAGGTAAGGTGAAAATGTATTGGGAGTTCCTAGAGCTGTGGTTAACGAGCCCTTTGTCCAGGATCTGGGACTGATGACTGCAGCTTTTTCCCCTATAGCTTTGCAAAAGACCCATACAGTATTACAGTCTGAGGCTAAGGAAACCTGCTTGATGTACTAGGGTTAGGTGGCTCTGTCTTGCATTCAGCTGTCCGATCCTAATGGATCAGTGACTCTGGTGAAGTCTTAGCTGTGGAGAAAAACAAGCAGCTAACACACCCCATGGACAACAACTGGAAGAGGAAAATCAACCATTTCCATTACCACACAACCAGGGTACCATCCTAGAGGGTCCTTGGGTGATTAGCCCACATTAGGAGTTCCAAACCAATTGACCCAGTCAGTATGAACTCTCTAAGTGGGAGAGTTCAAAAGGTCTCCAGCAACTAGATGGTGGAGGTCTACTGGCTGCTCAAATTTGGCTCACTCAGGTGCTCTGTGAAGTCATAAAGGCCCGCCCAGTATCAGAGTTGGACCAGGGGGCTGTGTCTCTTTCTCCACTTTGCTCCTCTTTCATGCCCAGTCACTGGTGACCCCACAGGGCTGAGGTCCTGCTCCCTCCAATAAGCAGATGTGCTGGGGCTTTGTGCCTATCAGAATCAAAGGTAGGTCAATGCCCCTGTGGGCCAGCCACTACCCTCTGCCATCAGCTGGCTGGGGGAGTTGAGGCTTGCCTGCCTCAGGTACTCAATAGCCACTGGCAAGTGTTCCACTTGAACTCAGTCTAATCCTGAGGGTAACAGGTCAGCAAATGCTTTTCTTCCTCAGCCACTGAGCCTTTGTCCCAGCTGCTCTGCAGCACCTGTATCCCTATAGATACCTCTGGCAGTCCTCAGAGTCAGGAAGGTGTCTCTCCAAGATTAGACACTGGCGGGATCACTCTATTGTTGCTCAACTTATGGGAAGTGACTCTGCATAGCTCCTAAGTGACTGCCATACCCGGGAAGTTCTGGCTGTAGGAGCAGCTCCGGGAGTGCGGGGCACACAGATCCAGCAGCAGGGCAAGGGGCTGCACATGGTTCTGGCAGTGCCTGGCTCCCGGTGACTTTGGCAAGGAGAGCCCTCAGCCCATGACTCTGGCTGGGTGGGGCATGGTGTGGAGGCTCCTGCAGGACAGGGCGCAGGGGTGGGGGTGGGGTGCAGGACGTGTGGCTCTAGCAGTAAGACAAGAGATCCTCAGTTCACCACTCCGCTCACCTGTAGAAAACCTACAGGAGCAAATGAAGAGAAAAAGAAAAAAAACAAAAAACCAAAACCCCCCACAACTTTCTTGGGGAGGGGACAGACACTTTTCCTTTGGGATGAATTTTGTACCTGAAGTTTGCTTTCTTGGAGTTGCAGCTTGCCTCAACAGAGGTGATTTGCAGTTATCACTTTTCTCTCTCGGCTTGGCTCCCAGTCTCCAGCTTAATTGGGTACTTTCTGGACATTATCCTTCCTTCTGGATGGGAGCTTCTGTGGGAGGCTGGCTCTGGTCAGCATCTTGCCCCTCCTCCCTCAAGGAATCTTTTGATTTCCATCCTAATTTCATCATTCATTTCATTATTGAACCCAATAATCATTCAATAGATTGTTTAATTTCCATGACTTTGTGTAGAATTAAGTGTTACTCTTGTAATTAATTTCTAGTTTTATTTCACTATGATCTAAGAAGATAAATGGTATTATTTTGATTTTTTTAATTTGTTGAGACATGTTTTGTGGCCTAAGATATAATCAATCTTGGGTAAGTCCAATGTGATGATAAGAAACATGTGTATTTCAATAGTTTTTCACTAGAATGTTCTGTAAATATCTGTGTAGTCCATTTGTTTTGGGATCTCATTTAAGTCCAGTGTTTCTTTATCTGGTTTGATAATCTGTCTAGCTCTGACAGTCGGGTATTGAAGTCCGAGGCAAATACCATACTACTATTTATTTCCTTGCTTATCTCTAGTAAAATTTGTTTTATGTATCTGGGGATCTCCTGTGCTAGATGCATATAAGTTCAGAATTGTTATGTCTTTTGATTGAACTGTTACCTTGCCGTTATGTAATGACCATCTTTGTTTTTCATTACCATTATTAATTTAAAGTCAATTTTGTCTAATATGGAAAGGATATACCTGCTCTCTTTTGGTTTCCATTTTCGTGAATGTTTTTTTCCATACCTTCCCATTGAGCCTGTATGAATCCTTGTGGTTTTAATGTGTCTCCTGGAGACAAGAGATACTTAGGTTGTGGGTTTTCTTCATTAATTCAGCTAGCTATGTCTTTTGAGTTGTACATTTAACCATCAACATTGTGACATGTGGGATGCTGTTCTGTTCATCATGTTGGGTGTAACTTGTAGCTTTAGTTATATTACTTTGTAAGAGTTGTGAGCTGTAGCTTTTTGCAGTGGTTTTACAATAGTAGGTCCCTATTATGCTAATTCATATAATGTGGTTCTGAGTATTTCCTACAGGGCAGGTCTGGTGGTGATAAATTCTCTCAGTGTTTGCTTGTCTGGAAAAGACTTAATTTTATCATCAATGGTGAAATAGTTTTGAAGGATATAAAATTTTATGTTGGAAATTGTTCTGTTTAACAATATTGGAGATAGGGCCACATTCACTTCTGGTTTGTAAGGTTCCTGCTGAGAAGTTTGGTATTACCCTGATGGGTTTTCCTTTGTAGGTTCATTGTTGCTTAAATATTGCTGCGTATAGAATTTTCTCCTTTATTGTGTCTTTGGCCACACATTGATCATTATATGTCTTAGAGATGTTCTATTTGCTATGAGTTTTCCCAGTGGTCAGTGACTATACTATATTTTGATTTCTAGATCTCTGGTGATACCAGGGAAATTTTCCTTAATTTGAGTTTTCTCAGATTCTCTATTCCTCTAGCTCTTTTTTCTTCTTCCTTAGGGATACCTATAAGTCTTATGTTAGTTCACTATGAATAGTCCCATATTTCTCTACCCAATTGTTCTGACTTTTTAATTCTCTTCTCTGTCTCTCTAAATGTCTGGGTTAGCTTAAGAGCCTTGTCTTCAAGCTCTGAGATCCTTTTTTTCTCCTTGGTTTAATCTGTTGCCAAAACTTTCTGCTGTGTTTTGAAATTCCCTAAATGACTTTTTCATTTCTTAAATTCTATTATATTTTTTCTTACATTGTCTAGTTCTTTCATGACTTTTTCATTAATTTCCTGAAATATTCTTTTGGTTTCTCTTTGCTGGTTTTCAACTTCCTCTTCAATTCCATTCATCTTATTTGTCATCAGTGTTTTGAATCATATTTTTGTCATTTTGGTAATTTCCTTGTGGTTGAAGTTCACTTCTTTAGCTCCATTGTGATCCCTTAGAGGTGCTGAATTGTTTTCTCATGTTGACAGAGTTCTTTTACTAGTTTCTACTCATCTGTAACCTCTTTTCTTGATTCAAGTCTAACAGGTTTGATGGTATCTGTTTTTTGCTGGGAATACTCCTGCTTAATTAAAAGAAGAGGAATTCCCTACATGGCACTTTAATTCCTACTCTGGAATGTTGATGTGGCAGGGGAGGGTCGGGTGCCCTAGACCCCTGCAATGCAGCTGTTCTGATTTGTTCTGCCACCTGTGATTGCTGTTGTTCAAACCTGCGCTGGGTTATCTTTGTGCTGGGCATTGAGTTGTTCACCAGATAGTTGTAGGAAGTTTGAGTTGGGAGCTGGGTGAGACCCCTTCCAATGGAGGCTGATGTTGTGGGCATTGCTCTGCTGGGGGGGTCTCTCCATTGAGGTTACAGTGCCAGTTGGGTGAGGCCATCTAGGCAGTGGTTGTAGATTCCTGGGCTGTGGGTTCTTGCTCATACTGCAGGTTTAGGTGTATGAGGCTGGAGGTCCCTGGTGGAGACGTGGACCTTGGAGTAGTTCTACTAGTGCTGTGGCAGCAGAGGAGGCTTAGGGATGGAGCTTGGGGGTCCAGGTACAGCACTAGAATCTCGGGTAGTTTCTGGGTCCTGGCTGGAGCTCTGGAGCCACAGGGGCAAAGCTTTGGGTATGAGAAACTCAGAGCCAAGTGTGGGGAGCAGCCAGAAGTAGGGCTTCCAAGCAGAGTCTCAGAGCCAGAAAGGAGGATGGCTGGAGGGTGGAGTCAGGGCTAAGCAGTCAGCAGGCTGTTTGGACACAGAGGACAGAGACAGGGTTGAGCAGACAGTGGCCTGTTCCATGAACTCAGGGACAGTGTGAATGCCAGGTCATGCAGGTAGAGGTCAGTTCCAGTGGCCTAGGGACCCCACCACTCCAGGACACACTGAAGCAGTCTCTCAAAGCCTGCCACATTGGAGCCTGCAGTGTCCCAGTCAGCTACTGTGCTGAGATCCCCTTGCACTGCAGGGGAGGGTGTGTGGCTTCCAGTCGCAGGGTACAGCTCAAAGGAGCCTCTGCTTGGTCTGCTCTCTCCACAACCTGGTAGGGGTGAATTGAAGGTCCCTTGAGTCTCATGCTGACCTGGCACCATGGCACCTGAAAACACAGCATGGCTTCAGCTGCAAAAACCATGAATCAACTGCTGTCCAATCCCCACTACATCTGTTGTCACTGCAATGACTCTGCACACACTCCAGGCAGGTTCCTGGCCGACCTAGGCAGAAGCCCCTGACAGTGGAAAGAGTGGTCTCACAACTTGGCCATCATGCCTTCGAGGTAAGCATGCAATTCTGCTAATTTCTCCTACACATAGATGCTTCCCCACAGTTACCTACAGTCTTGTCGAATGTATCTCCTGGTCACCTGCTCCTTCACTCCAGGTGTTCTGCATCACTTCTCTGTGATCTCACAGTGTTCCTTCTGAGAAGAGCTTTGTAGGCAGGCACCTGCCTGCAGTTTAAGCTACTTGCCTGAGAGCTGTATGCTCACAGGTTGCTAGTGGTCCTCCAGCTTCCATACTTTTTGAATCGGTCTTTTTTTGTAACCCTAAAACCACCTTTTTTCAACTGGTGTCTTTCTCCACAAGCATATGGGTGCCAAGCTTCTCTTGAGGTCTCTCTCTGATGGTGGCCTCAGAATACACTGTTCCAGCCTTGGTGGCTGGACCCCGAGTGTGCACCTATTGGTGACACTGGGGAAACTTCCCTGGGTAGAGAGGGTGGCTGGCAACTTGCTTGGTGCTGAGTGCCTTCCCAGTAGTGGTAGTGTGGCCTTAGGTAGCAGTGGCGGCCTAAGGCCTCCTGCACTGGCCTCCCTGCACTGGTCTCAGGCGTCAGTGGTGGCCTTAGCCTGGGGTTCAGGAATGGGGCCAGGGCTCAGGGGTGGGTCCCTGGTGCAGCTCACTGTGGATTGCTCTCCTGGGCCTGGCCTGGAGCCTGGAGCCCCTAGAACGCTGGCAGCAGCCTTTCTGCTGGGCTCTTGAGTGTTGATTTCTAGTGAAATCTTGCTCCTCCTTGTTCTGCCCTGCATTTCTTCCTATGGAATGTCCACTAAGTTCTGACACCTATCCCTCAGAATGAGACCTGAGCTAAGTTTTTTCCCAGCTAAAACTTTTCCATTCTGTAACATTTTAGAGCCCAATGTCTCTAGTCAGCCCCCTTGCCTCCCACTCCTCAGGCCTCTTCTTTATCTTTTTGATATTAGTCATTCTAACTGGGGGGAGGCGATCTCTTATTGTGCTTTAATTTGTATTTCCCTGATAATTAATGTTTATTAATATGGGGCATTTTAAAAATATACCTGTTGGTCATTTGTGTGTTTTCATTTAAATGTTTATTCAGGTCTCTTGTCCATTTTTTAAAAATCGGTTTGTTTTGTTGTATTGAGTTCCTTTTATATTTTGGATATTAAATCCTTGTCAGACATGATTTGCAAATATGCTGAATTTTCCCAATTCATGGGTCATCTCTTCACTCTATTAATTGTTTGCTTTTCTGTGCAAAGTTTTTCAGTTTGATGTAACCCCATTTGTCTATTTTTGCTTTGTTTTGTTTTGCTGGTGCTTTTGGAGTCATATTCCCCAATTTGCCCAGACCATTGCTATATAGTTTTCCCCTCTGTTTTCTTTTAGTAGTCTTATAGTATCAGGTCTTACATTTTATTTTTTAATTCATTTTGAGTTGATTTTGGCATAGGATATGAGAAAAGCATCCAATTTCATTCTTCTGGCATGTGGAGGTCAGTTCTGCCAGCACCATTTTAATGGAAGAGACGTTTTCCCATTGTGTGTTCTTAGCACCTTTGATGCAAATCAATTGGCTTTAAGTGCACAGGTTTGTTTCTGGCTGAAACAATTTATTCCCATAGACATACTTTCTTTCACCTCTGAGTCTTCTCACAGGTGTCCTGTTTGTGAAATTATCTCTCTATGACTGAGCTACCTCCTTCACTTATCTAATTATTTTTCCCTGGAAATATGGTATCTTATCAGTTAAGTTGCAGCTCAGATGTCTTGTCTTCTGGGAAGCCTCCCCTGTTCCCCAGGTCTGAGTGAGATGGTGTGGGAGGCAGAATGGTGCGGCTCTGCACAGATGCACATCATGCCCCAAACCTGTAAACAAATTACCTCACATGGCCTAAGGGACTTAACAGATTTGATTAAGTTAAAAATACAGAGACAGGGAGATTATCTTTGATTATCTGGATTGGCACAATGTAATTAATCACAGGGATCTCCCTAAGAGGGAATAAGAAGAGTCAGAAGCGGAGAAGGAGACGTAATAATGGAAAACTCTAGAAGCTGGAAAAAGCAAGAAAAATATTCTTCCCTAGAACTTCAAAGGAACACAGCTCTGTGAATACCTTGATTTAGTCCCAGAAGACCTGTTTCGGACTTCAAAACTCCAGATCTTCAAGTTAATAAATTTGGGTTGCTTTAAGCCACTGAATTTGTGGTAATTTGTTGCCTCAACAGCAGAAAACTCACACAGATGGCTTTCCTTGTGCTTCTGCACCCTCCTTTCCTTAAACACTTCAGATTCTATTTAATGGCTTTTTTACTTTTCATCTCCCCAGTAGCCCATGAGATCTGTAAAAGAATGTACTAAATCAATTTTATTCAATTCAAGGACCAACATTTTCTCTTGGAACGTAACCGATATTAAATTAATATTTCTTGGATTAACCTTTGTCCAATGTGTGGAAATGCTTATATTTGGTTTTCTCAGAGAATACCTAGGGAGGAGAAGATAGTGTGGTTTTGTAGGCTTGTCTCAGGCTTAAGTGTATGTGTATACAGGAGGCGCTATAGTTACTTACTACGGGATCCTTCTTAGTTTCCTTTGCCTGGCTTTGAATACAGTGACTCCTCAATAAAGTTCCTTCTTGCCTTTGCACTCCTGCAGGTATAAGATCACTGATTACAAAGAGCTTTCTCAAATACCAGCCTCTTCTCTTTCAAGCTGCTTATGATTGGCAGGTGACATAAGCATCATTTTGGGAAGCTCTTAAAGCAAGATACTCCCTGGTCTTAGTCTGAACCTGCGGTATCAGAATCTCCAGGAGTCCAGTTCTCCAGGTGATTCTGATGTAGAGCCAAGTTTGGGAAGTGCTAAGACTCAACCGTACAGCAACATGAGGTGCAGCTGTCACTTTTACCACTAGATGTCAGACTTTACTCTACCCTGTGGTTAGAGCACAGAGAACTTGTTAGCCACCATCACCTCCCCTCCCATGGTAAATTCAGCATTGGGCCAAGAGCTAGGATGGATGTTTTTATAAGCTTTATCCACTGAGTCTCACAAACACACTGAAAGTTAGGAATCATCATTCCCAATTCACAGGTGGAAAAACTGAGGCCCAGTGGGATAACATAGTAATTGGTTGAACTGGGTCTAAAGGTCATACCCTTCCCATTTAACCATGCTGCTTTACTCTGGTTGGCTTAGACAGTCAACTGTCTTGCATGTAGGAGGAGTTTGGTAAACATTTGTTTAACACATTTACACAGAAACAAACTTAAGAGCAGAACCAGCTGAAATTTCTTTAGGTTCCTTCTAAAGTAATTATATTACAATAATTTTTCTTTATTTTATTTCTATTTTCCTAAAAGGGCAAGGAGAAATAATAAAGAGCTAAGGGTGGTGCTTTTCAAATTTCCTGGATAGTCTCTGGAGATGAATAGGCAAAAGTCTAACATTGGACATACTAACAAGATAATCATGTTCAGAATGACAGGTGTGGCCACCTGTGGAATGTGGTGTTGTGAGCCCAGAAGGAATGAGGCCCATTGGGAGTTGTAGCTTTAAAATTGTGTCCCTCCAAGCCAGGAAGCTGGAGGGGAGCTGGGGAAAGATGAAGGAGAGAGGACATTAAATCTTTCAGACTTTTTTTCAGTAAGAACATCCACATGTTATCAGTTCGTGTGTTAGTACTTCGTATATGAGTCTGTTTGGAAAAATGGTGTCCCCTACCATTAAAAGATGGAAACTGGGCTCGGTGCCTGTGGCTCAACGGGCTAAGGCACCAGCCACATACACCTGAGCTGGCAGGTTCGAATCCAGCCTGGACCCGCCAAACAACAATGACAGTTGCAACCAAAAAAAAAAGAAAAAGATGGAAACTGTTAACCTAAGGTCATATCCCAGATAAATAAACAATTATAATATTTTGTGTAGAATTTTCATCTGCCATAGCAAGATATATGAGTTTAATAAATTAGTTTGAATTTATTCTTATGATGTTTCAATTAAGGGGAAAAAAGTTTAGGATTATCAAGAAAAAAGAAAAGAGCCTCAGAGCGCGTAGCACAGTGGTTACAGCATCAGCCACGTACCCTGAAGGTGGCCGGTTTGAACCCTGCCCTGGCCAGCTAACCAACAATGACAACTGCAACAAAAAATGGCCGGGTGTTGTGGCGGGCGCCTATAATCCCAGCTATGTGGGAGGCTGAGGCAAGAGAATCGCCCAAGCCCAGGATCTTGAGTTTGCTGTGAGCTGTGATGCCACAGTGCTCTACTGAGGGTGACATAGTGAGACTCTGTCTCAGAAAAAAAAAAAAGAAAGAAAAGAGAACACAAAAAGAACTACTCTAAAAATCCAAAAACTATTTAAGTATGAAAGGCCCAGACAGAAGAATTTTTGTATCTATTTGGTTTATTTTTTCTGTTAAAAGCCAATAGGATGTATTAATATAAATGATGGAAGTGAAACTAAGAAATCTCTCCTTTTTTTTTTTTTTTTTTTTTTTACCAACTCTGTCCTGAATCCGGGATATGATTATGTGACAAATGCCCCCATGAAGATCTATGCAATGCTCTGTATAATCCAGATCATTGTAATAAGGAACGTGGCTCGGTGGGTTTACACACAGGTTGCTGAACATCCCCCAACCTGCCACCCTGCTCAGATTCTAAGTAGTGTTTGGAAAGAGAGGTCCAAAAGAGATCATCACATTAAGATTGTGTGGGTTTCCTGTGTTTCCTTGTTTTAGCAGCTTAGGATCAAAAAGTAAACAGAAAGGTTAGAAAAAAATCAGCATTGAGTATAACATAGAATTGGAAAGAGAGCAGAGGCTGGGAAAAATTAGAACCACATTTTCATCATCCGGTTCCAATAACCAAAGGAAACATTCTTTCCCTCTGGGGACACGCTGTTTCTCTCTGGAGTCTGGGGAAGCCATCTGGTCTCCAGGTGAGACCATGACTGAGTCCCCCAGGGCTCTGAGGGCTCCTCTGCCACTTTGTCCCCTTAGCACACACCCATCTCATTTCTTCACAGGACTCGAGGTTGTTTAGGGGCAGAAGGTGATAATAGCATTTTCTGGAGATGGTGGATATACATCCAACCTCCTTTGGTAAGTTTTAAGGCATCTTCCCGGCCCTTCAGTCAGAGGGGGACAGAATTAAGACCTTTATTTTTCAAGGAATGGAGCCATTTTAAAAAATTCGCCAAACAGTTGTGTTCAGAATGTATATTATTTTCCAAATTTCATTCTCTAATGTGTCTACTCCAGATGTACATATTTGAATATTCTTGCAGATTTGACTTTTTAAAGAAATTTTTTTTTGTTTCTTCTGGCAAGAATGCGGACCTGCTTGTCAGCTGTAGAAGAGCTGAGGAAAGGCAGCTGGCAGGTGATCAGAAATGGTCTCAGGGGCCTTCCCTGTTCCTTTTGATGACCAGTGAAGTCACTCTCCATCTTCGCAACATCTTATTTTCTTTTTGTGGCACTCAACTCTTGAAGTATCTCATTGCCTGTCCCCCCTCTACACACACACAATTAGAACGTACATTCCACAATGGTGCAAACATAAAACAGTGCCTGGCATAGAATAGTTGCCTAATAAGTATTTGTTGAAAAATGAGGAGGAGGCTTGTTCAGACTGTGAGGGGCTTGGTGGTAGTGGGGGGCAGGATCGCTGCTCTGGATGCCGTCTGGGGAAGTGAGTGTCGTGGGCAGGTCAGAAGGGGCAGGATCTTGTCCAAGATGTACGAGTCCCAACACCACAGCTGTAACATCTGAAGGCTTCTGGAATGTCTGAACTCCGGTTCCCCTCTTGCTCCAGTTCCCATTAGCACCCAGTCCCAGTCCAGTGAGTCAGGAGATGAGTCAGCACTCTTCTCTCTCAGTAGGGTGTTTGTGGGAAGCTGTTCAGAGTTACTCTCTACGCTCAATGTATGCTGCTGTGCATACAGCAGCTCAGATTAACGTAAAATGCTATCACATTTTTACTGAAGACTGTTGCACCTTTCTTGTCTCCAAATCTTTTGGAAAAGAGAAGAAAATTTTAGGTGCATCTAAATGGAAGACAAAGAGAGGTGACGATTTAGGTCTCTGGAAAATGAAGCTCTTATTTTTTTTTAAAGTATTTTTAAAAAGAATGAGAATTTCCAGTTTAAAAGCAGTGAGTGTAAGGACAATTAAGCAAATAAAAGCCTCACTTTTTGAACTCACAATGTGATAGTTCATTGACTTAATGGATTTTCAACTCAATGAAATTGCATTAGAAAAAAAATGTAATGCTGTCTTTCTCTCGAAGAGCACTTTTTCTTTTCTTCTTCTTCTTTTAACCTCAGTTTTTTCAGAAGCCCCAGCATTTCTTTACCTTAGGCAGGCTTCTATATATGGATTTTGGTGTGAATGTAGACAGTTCCCAAATTTCTTTCTATACCTAAACCGCTATTCAGAATTTCTTTCATATAAGTATGCTTCGAACTGGACCACTGATTTTTATTTATGATGGATGGCTCATCAAACTGAAGCAACTTCATGGACTCTTAAAAAGTTGCTCTGTAATAGTGGGAATAACAATTCACCAAATTGCCAAGGGGGAAAGGGCATAGAATATGCTAGAAGCAACTCTTGCCAGGTTATAATTTGGGCTAGGGCTGGCTCTTGCATTATGTATAAATTGCAGGCAGTTTGTTATCTACATAGGAGGGTTTTGATGAGGTTGTTCAGGAAGTTCACAATTGACATTATCCTGGCTTCTTCCCAGCAATGCTGCAATGCTGCATTCTTTTTTTTTTTTTTTTAGACAGAGCCTCACTGTCACCCTTGGTAGAGTGCCATTGCATCATAGCCCACAGCAACCTCAAACTATTGGGCTCAAGTGATCCTCTTGCCTCAGCCTCCTAAATAGCTGGGACTACAGGCACCAGCAATAATGCCTGGCTAATCTTTCTATTTTTAGTAGAGATGGGGTCTAACTCCTGCTCAGGATGGTCTCAAACTCCTGAGTTTAGGAAATCCTTCTGTGTCAGGCTCCCAGAGTGCTGGGATTACAGACGTGAGCCACTCCACCGGCTAATGTTTCATTCTTGCCAGGAGGTGAAGAAGGTGGCAAGCTCTTTGTGACCATGGGGGAAAGGGGAGTTGAGGCAGAACTCTTGAGACATAGTTAACTAGACAGACGTGCTGGTGTCTGGGCTCACAGGATGGGGAACAGGACAGCCCGTGCTCATCTGCAGATTGTTTTGGATTTGAAGAAAACTCCCAGATAGATACCTTTTCTGTGTTTTCTGAAAAAGAAATTCCACAGCATTTTATTTACACATTTATAATATTTCTGGAAATGTTCCTAGTGATGGCCACAGGAAGTCTAGGGAAGATGTTTAAATTCTGTACCTGTATAATCTGAATGTTCAGGAAGGAAAAGAGACTATTTTCAAGCATGTGCATTTCTGCACTCCACGTTCAATATCTGGATGTTAATTCCTGCTATGATTAAGCAAAATCTACCTGATTCTTATTAATGCGTTGTGTTTATTGGGGGCTTTTTTTGAGGAGACATAATTATTATATTTGAAATGTTCATGTGCTGTCATATTATAGAACACAGATAAGCAGTATCCCTCTAACTCCCCTCCCACCACCCACTTTGCTCCCTTCTTTCCCGATAAGCAAATATGGCCTTAAATGTGTATTACAATCGATGGAAAAGGAAGTGGAGGGGAAACATGTTTTGGTAATGTAATGGTGCAGGCACTAGACTGCTGTTGGCCACAATGTCATGTGGAAAAAAGTCATTTAACATCTTGGGGCCATAATTTACTCACCTATAAAATCAGAAGGGTGGGCCAGATGATTTGTATGCAGGGCTGTCCCAATGAAGAGAGGAAATCCCCCTGAACTCGCTAAGTAAGTTCTTGTTTTCATGTGGTAATGAATTTGAGAGCAAGCCAGCTAGCTACAGGAAAGTTTTCCTGAGATGGAGACAGCTCCACAGAGAGAGGAGGGATCCTTTCCTGAGCAGGAGGGGACCCCCCAATGGGACAATGGTAATATTTTAAAATGTTCAAAATCCCCATATGTGACCAGTGTTGTCTTGAGGTCAGGCCATAAAGGTTAATCATAAATTGCTGTCACTGAAAGGTAAGGGCAGGGAGTTTGTGAGGCATCTGGCTTGGTAATTCATCCAGCCTCAGTGGTCCTAGGCTGGCGACTTGCTGGAGACGTCCTTGTTTAGGGCGGTTAGGGTTTGGTATGGTCAGAATGGCTGTACTCCAGCTCTCTTGACTTTCCTTTTCTGCTTTATCCCTATGTTGCTTTCTGACTCAAATTCTAGGATTAGAATTCAGAGAGCAGCAGGATGTGGCCTGGAGAACGCAACTCCCTGTGGACACTGTCTTCTCAGGGAGGCAGTGTACACATGGTGAATCATAACAAGGAACATTCAACATGTCAATATTTTGTCTTCACTGTGGATACAGCTTCCAAAAGGAAAAGGAGAGAGAAAGCAAGAGGAGAGACTAAAACAAGGAAAAGAGCTGTGGCTTTAAGAAAAGATAAAAAAAAAATTTGTGAAGAGTTCAAAAATTGTGCATCAAAATGCACACTCATGGTGTATGGGGAGTTAAAAAAGGTGAAAGAGGGCTCGGCGCCTGTGGCTCAGCGGGCTAAGGCGCCAGCCACGTACACCTGAGCTGGCGGGTTCGAATCCAGCCTGGGCCCGCCAAACAACAATGATGGCTGCAACCAAAAAATGGCCGGGCGTTGTGGTGGGCGCCTGTAGTCCCAGCTACTTGGGAGGCGGAGGCAGGA
>CAUYRH010166336.1:0-13634 GCA_963574655.1 Perodicticus potto | reverse complement strand
AAGCTGTCACCCTGGGTAGAGTGCTATGGCATCACAGCTCACAGCAACCTCCAATTCCTGGGCTCAAGCGAGTCTCTTGCCTCCGCCTCCCAAGTAGCTGGGACTACAGGCGCCCGCCACAACGCCCGGCCATTTTTTTTTGGTTGCAGCTGTCATTGTTGTTTGGCGGGCCCGGGCTGGATTCGAATCCGCCAGCTCACGTGTACGTGGCTGGCGCCTTAGCCCGTTGAGCCACAGGCGCCGAGCCTTAAAACTTTAATTAACACGAAACTCCCGGCTCGGCGCGTGGGGCTCAACAGGCTAAGGCGCCAGCCACGTACACCTGAGCTGGCGGGTTCGAATCCAGCCCAGGCCCACCAAACAACGACGGCTGCAACCAAAAAAAAATGGCCGGGCGTTGTGGCGGGCGCCTGTAGTTCCAGCTACTTGGGAGGCGGAGGCAAGAGACTCGCTTGAGCCCAGGAGTGGGAGGTTGCTGTGAGCTGTGATGCCATAGCACTCTACCCAGGGTGACAGCTTGAGGCTCTGTCTCAAAAAAAGAAGAAACTGCAGAGGTTCATGCTATTTCAGATTTTCTGAGTATTAGAGAATAAGACAAAACATACTTGGAACAGTTACAATAATTTTTTTAATAATCTCAGCTACTCTATAGTCATGTCAGATTAGAAATTAATTGTTGTTCTGCCAAAATTGTAAAACATTTTATATTTGGAATTTGCTCTTAAAATATATCTAGATTAGGGCGGCGCCTGTGACTCAGTCGGTAAAGCACCAGCCCCATATACCGAGGGTGGTGGGTTCAAACCCGGCCACAGCCAAACTGCAACAAAATAATAGCCAGGCGTTTTAGCGGGCACCTGTAGTCCCAGCTACTTGGGAAGCTGAGGCAAGAGAATCGGCTAAGCCTAAGAGCTGGAGGTTGCTGTGAGCTGTGTGAGGCCACAGCACTCTACCAAAGGCAACAAAGTGAGACTCTGTCTCTATGGAAAAAAAAAAAAAAAAATTTATATATATATATATAAAATATACATATATCTAGATTATACCCAGATTAAGTAATATGAATAAGAACATATACTCTCTAGTCCCAGCTAATTGGGAGGATAAGGCAAGAGGATTGCTTGAGCCCAGGAGTATGATGCCACAGCACTCTACCAAGGGTGACAAAGTGAAACTCTGTCTCAAAAAA
Source organism: Perodicticus potto (assembly GCA_963574655.1). Classification (NCBI taxonomy): domain Eukaryota; kingdom Metazoa; phylum Chordata; class Mammalia; order Primates; family Lorisidae; genus Perodicticus; species Perodicticus potto. The sequence goes on along the minus strand of CAUYRH010166336.1, from coordinate 12,445 downwards.
AAAAAAAAAAAATTAAATACACTAGGGGTTAATTCTGAAATGTTAGCTTACATATAACACACGAGCCAGGTGCCTTCCTTGTGCTTGTAGGTACAACTATACAGGGAAGCTGAAGAGGGAAGACTACCAGAGCCCAAGATTTGAAGTCCAACCTGGATGTCATATCAAGACCCAGTCTCAAAATGCAATATACACAAATATATACATACACACACATATATAAGGTGCCCATAAAGTTCATGTTCACACATACAATTATGTTTGCACATAACTTTCAATTGAAAAATTATACTTCTGTAATAATGTTTAACAGAAATATAAGCAAGTATTTGAAGAACCAAAAAAATTTTGATTAATAGAGAATAAATTTAAAGTGTAAATGTCTAAAAATAAAGCAACTGCTAAATTATAATGTATTTTTACACTTGGGACATTATGAAGAAGTCACAAGAATGAAGCATAACTATTTTAAACTACACATGAAGTTTACGGACACCCTGTATAACTACATCCTAGGGAAGAAATCAATAACGCACTAGGAAGTTGAAAAAGAAGGAACAAACGGGCAGAACATGTTAAGTATACATTATTTAGACACACACATATGTTTATTGTTAGATAACAGTTACTTCTGGACTTAGAGGTATAGAAAATAGGAGCCTTTATGTTTACCCATTATACTTCCATATTCCTGGAATTAATAATGAGCACATTATGAACTTTAAAACTGTAAGTAGAAAAGACATTAATTTAGGCAGGTTAAATTAAAGGATCCATTAAGCCACAAATATCAGTTCCTCCTGCCTTGGGGACTTCAACTCAAACTTTATGGTCTCATTTCTTAGCGATTCTTTCTTGTATTATTGCTCATGTGGCAACTCAGTGAAGGAACTTCACCTGCCATTCAGAGGTATAACGCATTCCACTCCAAACATTCCAATGATATAAAGAATGTTAGGCAAAGAACTTGCTATAACCAGAGCCCACCAGCAACAAGAAATTGTCACAGTATCCCAGAGAAGGTGAAAGACTGGGGTTGGGATGCGGCACCCACACAGTAATCAACTATAAACAATTACTTCTGAGCCTTTTCAAGCCATCAAAAGCCAGCTAACTGACAGCTTTCAGGGCTTGTCTCCCCAGTCTTCTTCTCCAGCAGAATAAACAATATTTTCAATAGCATTAATGTTTTAAAAACTCCTAACAAAATAACAAATGCAATTAAAAGTGGCTATGAACCTCACTCCAACTAGCAAACTCCAAAGTCTTCAAATCTACTATAAAACTTAATGTTAGAAGGAGAAATAAAAATAGTACAATGGAACACAACACCTGCAGGGATTAGTTTCAGGCTGCTTATCTTAAGTCTAAAATATTAGTGTATACAAAAACATTTAGTCTAAATAGCTTAGGGTGGGGATCAAAGTCTAGTATAAATGGCATTCATTCATTCATTTACTTGAGGCTGAGTCTCACTCTGTTGCCCAAGCTAGAGTGCCATGATGTCAGCCTAGCTCAAAGTAACTTCAAATTCTTGGGCTCAAGTGATCCTTTTGCCTCAGCCTTCTGACTAGCTAGGACTACAGGCACCCATAATGCCCAGCTAATTTTTTCATTCTTAGTAGAGAAATGGTAACCCTCTTGCTTAGGCTGATTTCAAAATCCAGAGCTCAAGTGATCAACTGGCCTCGACTTCCATAATGTTAGGATTACAGATGTGAGACACCCTACCCACACTGCTTTAAGGTTTAAATAGGGCAATATTGTTTACACCAAATGAAATTTTACTTTAATAAAAAGTAAATTGGCTGGGCCCAGTGGCTCACACCTATAATACTAGCAACCTGGGAAGCCAAGACAGGTGGATTGCTTGAGCTCAGGAGTTCCAAAACCAGCCTAAGCAAGAGCAAGACCCTATCACTAAAAAGTAGCTGGGTGTCAGCGCCTGTAGCTCAGTGAGTAGGACGCTGCCACATACACCCAGGCTGGTGGGTTCAAACCCAGCCCAGGCCAGCTAAACAACAATGACAACTACAACAACAACAACAAAATAGCCAGGCTTGTAGTCCCAGCTACTTGGGAGGCTGAGGCAAGAAATTGCTTAAGCCCAAGAGTTTGAGGCTGCTGTGAGCTATGATGCCATAGCACTCTACCAAGGGCGACATAGTAAGACTCTGTCTCAAAAAAATAAATAAATAAAAAGTAACTGGGCACTGGGGCAGGTGCTTATAATCCCAGCTACTGGGGAGGCTGGGGTAAAGGGATCGATCACTTCAGCCCAAGAGTTTGAGCTCACTTGACACCAGGGCACTCTAATGAAGGTGACAAGGAGAAGGAGACTCTCTCAAAAAATAAATAAATAATAAACAAATAAAGTATGAACTGTTTATTGGCTAAACAAAGAGACTTGGGGCAGCGCCTATACTCAGTGGGTAGGGTGCCAGTCACATACATCAAGGCTGGTGAGTTCGAAACCGGCCCAGGCCAGCTAAAACGACGACAACTGCAACAAAAACATAGCCCAGCACTGTGGCAGGTGCCTGTACTCTCAACTACTTGGAGGCTAAGGCAAAAAAATCACTAAAGCCCAAGAGTTGGAGGTTGCTGTGAGCTGTCATGATAAAGCACTCTACCAAGGGCAACACAGTGAGACTCTGTCTCAAACAAAACAAAACAACTTGTTTTGGATCCAGGCGCGGTGGCATATGCCTGTAATTCTAGCACTCTGGGAGGCCAAGGTGAGTGGACTACCTGAGCTCACAAATTCAAGACCAGCCTGAGCCAGAGAAAGACCTCACCTCTAAAAATAGCTGGGAGTGGCTCGGGCACCCATAGCATAGTTGTTACAGCGCCAGCCACATGGGCTCAAACCCAGCCAAGCTTGCTAAACAACAGTAACAACTGCAACAAAAAATAGCTGAGCATTGTGGCAGGCGCCTGTAGTCCCAGCAACTTGGGAGACTGAGGCAAGAGAAATGCTTGAGCGCGAGAGTTTGAGGTTGTTGTGAACTGTGATGCCACAGCACTCTACCAAGGGTGACATAGTGAGACGCTGTCTCAACAACAACAAAAAAAAATAGCTGGGAGTTTTTGTGGGTGCCTGTAGTCCCAGCTACTCTGGCAAGTGAGATATGAGAATTGCCTGAGACCCAAAGTTTGAGGTTGCTGTGAGCTGTGATGCCAAGGTACTCTACTGAGGGCGACAATGTAAGACTCTGTCCCTCCCCAAAAAAAAAAAATCCGAAATGTTAAGTGACTTGACCCAGTTAGAACAGGTGACTAAAACTCAGGCCTCCCAAATCCCAAACCAACAACATTCTCTCCATATCCTGGGGCTTCCCAGATATTGAACATAGTCTAAAAGAATAAACGATATAAAATTATTGACTCTGGCTCAGCGCCTGTAGCTCAAGTGGCTAAGGTGCCAGCCACATACACCAGAGTTGGTGGGTTCGAATCCGGCCCAGGCCTGCCAAACAATGACAACTACAACCAAAAAATAGCCGGGCTTTTTGGCGGGCACCTGTAGTCCCAGCTACTTGGGAGGCTAAGGCAAGAGAATCGCTTAAGCCCAGAAGTTGGAGATTACTGTGAGCTGTGACGTCATGGCACTCTACCCAGGGCAATAGCTTGAGGCTGTCTCAAAAAAAAAAAAAAGGCTCGGCACCTGTGGCTCAACAGGCTAAGGCGCCAGCCACATACACCTGAGCTAGCGGGTTCGAATCCAGCCCGGGCACGCCAAACAACAATGACGACTGCAACCAAATAATGGCTGAGCGTTGTGGCAGGCACCTGTAGTCCCAGTTACTTGGGAGGCTGAGGCAGGAGAATCACTTGAGCCCAGGAGTTGGAGGTTGCTGTGAGCTGTGATGCCACAGCACTCTACCCAGAAGGACAGCTTAAGGCTCTGTCTCAAAAAAAAAAAAAAAAAAGGCTCGGCGCCTGTGGCTCAACCGGCTAAGGCACCAGCCACGTACACCTGAGCTGACGGGTTCGAATCCAGCCCAGACCCGCCAAACAACAATGACGGCTGCAACCAAAAAATAGCCGGGCGTTGTGGCGGGGCGCCTGTAGTCCCAGCTACTTGGGAGGCGGAGGCAGGAGACTCACTTGAGCCCAGGAATTGGAGGTTGCTGTGAGCTATGATGCTATAGCACTCTATCCAGGGTGACAGCTTGAGGCTCTGTCTCAAAAAAAAAAAAAAATTATTGACTCTAAGAAAATACTAATCTAATTCTGGATTTGTTCATAGTAAAGATTGAGGGAGAAAAGAATACAGGCCCTGCAAAATTTAAAGCAAAATATGAATTCATACTACTTAAAAATATAATTATTCCCTTCAGGCCAATCAAATCTTTACCATTAAAAACAAAGACAATACAACACCTCCTTCCATCCGAAATGTAATTGTTCCTATTATGAATTTTCCTGATTTATAATCCATCTGCATAACATTGCCACCTTACTATAGTGATTACAGAGCTATTCAGCTATGATAGGAGTGATAAAAGTTAAGAAGTGGGTGGTGCCTGTGGCTCAAAGGAGTAGGACGCCAGCCCCATATATCAGAGGTGGCGGGTTCAAACCCAGCCCGGGCCAAAAACCGCAAAAAAAAAAAAAAAAAAGTTAAGTCATATATGTAGGTAATTTAAAACAGCACACTGTCAATTATATAGTTAAAAAATAAACTTCTTTCGGTTTGTCTTGAAACAACCTTCTTGGTCCAAGATATAACCAGAAGCTGTTGCTTGCCATGCTAATCTTCATTGTGGCAGACAATATTCTTTTGTGAGCTCCAACACAGACCATCAAAGGAGTCCTTTGTTTGTGTCCCTCATTTCCACTTCCCTCGGAGCCTTACCTGGGATAGTAGGCCGTGTAGTTCATGAAAAGCTGAGTGCCCGCTGGGTAGTATGCTGTAGAGGGCTGCAGTGCTCATGGGTTCAGGAGCACAGAGGGCTGATAAATGGCAGCATCAGTAGGAATAACTGCTGCGGGAGTTGGAAATGTGTAGGAGGGAGGAGATAGACCTACAAGGAAAGAGAGAGTCTTTGAGACATGTTTGTAACAGATGACACATATGTGCTAGCACTAAAGCCACAAAGTGGAACATGTAATGATAAAACACTCTTCAGCAGTACTGTTTATGTGAAAGCATTGGCTGTGCCCAAGTGAACTAACTGCTAAAAAGAGTAATCTATTCTGAATACTTCTCATTATAACAAACCCAAAAAATGAGCTTTGAAGCTAATCTCTATCTTCAAACCAATTTAAAAACAAAAATCCAACCTAGCAAATAGCCCTAAAGAAACTAATGCTCAGGTCTTCCTGAGGAGTCAGTTGATAAGAAGGTGGCTCAGATTAAATATAAAATGGGCCCTAGTTCCTCTGCCTTCCAGTAAAAAAACATCTTTTCTAGGCTTATAAAGTCAGACCAGTTGAGGTTCAATACATTTCACATGTGAGGTTAACACAAGTATCCACCAGGCCATGGGTAATCAATAGAGGAAGCTGACTGAACTTACAAACTTCATACCTAGAATCACCATATTTTGGGAAAAAGCAAAGGCCCAAGAAATAAGTATTTTTTTAAATTTCAGATCAATATGGGAGTACAAACCATTAGGTTCTAAAATTTCCAAATGAAATATTAAAGTTGTGCGGCGCCTGTGGCTCAGTGAGTAGGGCGCCGGCCCCATATACCAAAGGTGGCGGGTTCAAACCCAGCCTCGGCCGAACTGCAAAACAAAAAAATAGCCGGGCGTTGTGGCGGGCGGCTGTAGTCCCAGTTACTCGGGAGGCTGAGGCAAGAGAATCGCCTAAGCTCAGGAGTTGGAGGTTGCTGTGAGCTGTGTGACGCCACGGCACTCTACCGAGGGCGAAAATGTGAGACTCTGTCTTTATTAAAAAAAAAAAGAAAGAAAGAAAGAAAAGAAATATTAAAGTCAACTGCAGCTAGGTCCTATACCCAGGCAGTGTGGTGTATATCCATGCATTGTACCCAATGAGAGGGAAGCTACTGAACTCCCTCCCCTCCACCAAGTGGTAACATTTTCATATGAAAATTTCCTAGATGACTTCAAATTATCTTTTGTTCTTATGTGTTTCTATATTTCTGTGGAAATGTATAAGACAGCCAGCTGAATCTGTTTACATAAACCAAGGACCAACCTGATAATACATTCAAATTTGTATGCCTCTTTCATACTCATCAAAACTGTGCTACATGTTAGATACCTATAAACGTTTAAATTATGATTAAAGAGTCTATAGAAGCAAAACATATAAAATATTAAAAAATTAAAAAAAAAATTGGAGGGGGGGGCAGCACCTGTGGCTCAGTGAGTATGGCGCCAGTCCCATATACCGAGGGTGGTGGGTTCAAACCCAGCCCAGCCAAACTGCAACAAAAAATAGCCAGGTGTTGTGACGGGTGCCTGTACTCCCAGCTACTTGGGAGGCTGAAGCAAGAGAATCGCCTAAGCCCAAGAGCTGGAGGTTGCTATGAGCTGTGACACCACAGCACTCTACCAAGGGTGACAAAGTAAGACTCTGTCTCTTAAAAAAAAAAAAAATTGTTTTTGGCTGGGTATGGAGGCTAATGCCTATAATCCTAGCACTCTGGGAGGCCAAGGTGGTGGCTCCCTTGAGCTCAGGAGTTGGAGACCGGCCTGGGCAAGAGCAAGACCCCATCTCTACTAAAAATAAAAAAATTAGCCAGATGTTGTGGCCAGTACCTGTGGTCCCAACTATTCAAGAAGCTGAGGAAAGAGGATCTCGTTGAGCTCAGAGTTTGGAGTTTGGAGTTTGAGGCTGTTGTGAGCTATGATGATGCCACAGCACTCTAACCAGAAGGACAGAGTGAGAGAGACTGTCTCAAATTTAAAAATTTTTAAAAAGAGGCCACAGAAAGGCCAACAATATAAATTGAGGCACTTAAGACTTTTTTTTTTTTATTTTGAGACAGTGTATCACTATGTGGCCCTCAGTAAAGTGCCATGGCATCACAGCTCACAGCAACCTCAAACTCTTGGGCTTAAGCAATTCTCTTGCCTCAGCCTTCTGAGAACCTGGGACGCAGTTACTACAGGCACCTACCACAATACCCTGCCATTTTTTTGGTTGCAGTTGTCATTGTTGTTTAGCAGGCCCAGGCTAGGCTTAAACCCTCCAGCCTTAGTGTTATGTGGCTGGTGCCCTACTCACTGAGCTACAGGCGCCGAGCCAGAGGCACCTAAGTCTTATATAAAAAAGTTATACAGACTTGCTCATAATCTGTTTTCAAAACTATTAGGCAATTCATTATAGAATATTGCCTCATACCAATAAGACAAGCATAGATAGTAGGTATATGTAGTTCTGCTTCAAAACAAAGGCAGACATTTTTAATAAGCAAAGAGATTAGACTGCGAAGCTTTGGGTATTCCTCAGCTGAAAGAATAGTTATTTTATATTCCTAAAAGAAAATGAGATATATAGATTAAGATGATAAACATTTTAAAAAGGCCAATGAAACTTTAGCGACATTTATTTGTTAAATTCAACAGGACCTTCTTCACTGGGGGTTGATAACCAGTTACTATTTTGATTATTTTAGTTGAGATTAGATAAAAAAACATATGCAGTTTCTCTGAATTGTGTGGTTTCTACATACCTAGGCAATCATCTAAACTGTTTGCAAGAAAAAAGAATCCAACGGGCATAATTTTATATTATAAATGGAAATTCTGATTTTTTTAGAAAGAAAACTCTTTCACTAAAGGGTGAACAGTCAAATTTTTGTTAAAATGTTTATCCTTGTTTTCGGTAAGTATTAAAGGTAACCAAAATTACAGAAAATTTTTTGTTATTTAAATATAAGGGGTTCAAATGCATTTCTTTTACATGGACATATCGTACAGTGGTGACATGTGGGATTTCAGTGAAACCATCATCCCAAAAATGTACATTGTACCCATTAAGTAATTTCTTTTCCCTCATCCCATCTTCCATCCTACAGAAATATTTTCCTATGTAAAACATGAAATTGTTTTTTATTTTTACTTTTAAGGGTAAAGCGTAGAGGGAAGAGGGAAGAAATTAAAGTCTGATGAGCAAAGTCCATAATGACCAGTTTTCCACCAGGAAGAGTGAAGTAAAAGAATATCACAAAATAAGAATTTGGGTCACACATGATGGCAAAATTCCTTTTACCTGACAATGCTTGACAGATTATCACTAAAAGATATTACAAAATCTGCTGACATTATCACTGGTTTCTGGACAGAAGACATACAACTAGGATTGCTTTAAGATATCTTAATTATAAATCTTCAAAATCTGATACTCATGAATGATCAACTCTAAGATATTCACCCCAGCAAGCAGCAGGTAAATGGAATATTAGCATTTAGAAACTCCAAAGGACAAAAGGATTAAGCCCCACCAAATATTCTGCAAATAATATTTTACCAAACAGGATTACTGGTATAGACCCCTCTTTACTAGAAAGTGACCTCCTCCTCCCCCATTTTATTTTGGAATTGGGAACACAAATCCAGTTTACTTTCTTAGCTTTCTTTGAACTGCATTCCATCTACTATATTCTTTAAACATACCCAACAGGCCTAACAAGGTATGTCTTACTAAAAAGTGAAAATTTCGTATTAGATTCCCAAATATGTACTTCTTAGTCACTAACTAGAACTTGGTCTCTAGACTACAGGGCTTATTCCTCTCAAACAGGATTCCAGATGGCCTGCACCCAGATGCCAATGAGCAAGAGCATGGCTTGAAATTAAGCACTGATCCTGTGATCCAAGGAAAACTTTGGCTAATTTGTTGACATATTTACACATTTATATTTTTTAACTTGCTCATTCCAGATATCCTGGAAAGCAACAGAAATACTCTCCAGGTTACCATTTTCAAACAAAATACTTGATGCTCAAAAAGTTAAATACAAAATTTGCATCAAATCATTCTTCTTAAAGGTCGATGTGTTTTAAAAAAGAAAGAAAAAATCCAGCTATATTTTTATTTTATCTTCAAATGCGTACACAGATTATCTAAATAGCCAGGTTGCCTCCCAGAGTCAGTGCTTATCTGGAGCACACTAAGCTTCAGAAATCAAGTGCTTATCACTGTAAAAGCAAGAATATAATTTGAAAGGAGCTATTTGTAGCATCACTAATTATGGATGTCCACAACCAAGGTCTTAAATAATTACCAGATACTACCGATTTCAGATGAGAAAGCCTTATGTAACCACCTCACCTGCCTCAGAAAGAACCAGGGACACAGAAAGTTATGAAAGCAGCTTAAGCACCTACCAGCATATAGCGTAGAATAGCGCCAAGACCCAAGAAAAACTTACATGGTAACTTACATGGCGGTGGGGATAAGCCATTTCGATTTAAAGTGCCCCCCATTAACACAAAGTTCATCTCCTCAGCTGAACACTGAAAGACTTCAACATATCTGTCCTTCATGGTTTTTTTATGACACTTCTGTGCAGCCATAAATGCTCTGTCCGCAGACTTCATCTGGATAAAGGCATCTCCTGATGGGCGGCCCTGAGTGTGTGGGGGAAGAATAAAAACAAAAGGAGACTGTCTCCTTCAACAAGGAAATAGTTGCTTACAAAACATGCAAAATAAGAATCACCCATAGTACAGTCATTTTAGCCACAAAATCTGGGTGACAATATGATCTACTAAAACCTGACTTGTATGTCATCACTTAATTACCAAAATGGCCCACAAAACCTAGAAGAAACAGTTTTGAGAGCTCATAGCTGAACATGATCCTTTTTGGTTTCTGTTAATTAGTATCAGATATACATTGTTCTGAAAGAGTCTCCTTGTGACTCCAGTTTCAAACTATAAGATAGTATATGGGGGTTTTTACCCTTCTGAAAAATCCGATTAAATCTCATTCAATTTGAGAAGGGCTAGTAACAGAACCAGTATTGGAGCTTTACATATGAGCTCTCTGTTACAATTCATCACTAACATGCCAAAGTCCTGTCACTTTTTCCTGCAGCCTAAGTTGGAATGTGGTGTGGAGGTAAGTACTGGGAGCTGCCAAGCATAGTGATGGCTAGTGAGAGCTGTGTCATCAGCTTTGCTTGGGAGCCATTCTCTCATCCACTCCCTTGCAGCTCCACCTTAAACCTAGGTCAAACAGGTGCTCACAGACATTTTCTATTAGTAATAGCTTAGGAAGATAAAAAAAAAACAAGCCCGTAAATTTCTATTTTGCAGAGCTACAGAACTAAAAATGTCTTAGTTTTATAGACCATGAACATTTTATGGGGGAAAAAAAGACAACCATTGTATAAGACTGCTTTCTCATTTTATGGTTTTCCTTAAAAGTCTCTTAGGGACTATTTACTCCAAACTATTACCATGCAAGTTACCATAAGAGTTACCAACTACCAGGGAAATTAGCAACAAACCCAGTCTAAGATGGAAACCTAACATCTTCAAGGCAGCTAAGAGCTTATCTATCATCAAAGAAGCATTTTTCCCCAAGTGTAATCACAATAGGTCACATGGGTCATGGAGAGACACGTCTGTCCACTGTTGTTAATCAAAGAATAATGGGCCCAAGGTTATTAGAAAGGGAGACTAAAAAAGAAACCAAACAATTCCCTGATGATACTGTTTTGTGGAGAATTTTATTCAAAGAACTCTTATCAGTGAATCATGCTTAGAGGATCACAAAACAAGCTATGTAACAATATTGACTTATTACGAATTAGAATGAGCACGTGCTGGTATAGAAGGAAACTAATATAGAAAGCAAGGACTCGGAATGTTCTCTGATTTCTTTTGACTCTTCGTACGTAATGTCATACGTTTCCCAGTAAGACAAGATTATAGTAATGAAAGTGATCAAATTTCTAAGTGAAAAAAAAAAGGTGGGAAGTTAACTGTTTAGAAAAAAAATTACTATTCCCCACACTGGCCTGTATTCAACCCATAATAGTCAAAAGTTTTATTTTCAAAAATTAATACAATGTTGCTTTTAATAACATTTTAAAACATGGAGTTCTTTTAAGAATTCCAAGGTTTTAAATATAACTATAAGGCTTACAGATTTTTAGAATTTTATCCTGGGCCGGACTCGGTGGCTCATGCCTATAATCTTAGCACTCTGGGAGGCTGAGGCGGATGAATTCCTTGAGGTCATGAGTGAGACCAGCCTAAGCAAAGTCGAGACCCCGTCTCTGCTAAAAATAGAAAAACTGAGGAAAGAGGATCACTTGAGCACAAGAGTTTGAAATTGCTGTGAGCCATGATGCCATGGCACTCTACCCACAGTAACAACCCGAGACTGTCAAAATTACACCCCCAAAAAAAGGAAAAGAAAACAAAAAAAATTTTATCCTGCTTAAGATATTGGACAATACTATTACCTTTTCTAGCAAATAAACCTAATCTTACCTAAATAAAAATCAAATGACAGCAAACTAGGAAATACTTTCCTTTTTCATACTAGAAAAAAGATCACTTAGATTTTAATAGAGGCATTTCAGCAATTCATTCATTAATGCATCTGAGAGCCTATTATGACCCACATCCCATTCTAGGTAGTATGGACAGAGTCCTAATTGAATTTTCTGCATCCTACTGAATATAATTTTATGTCTAACATATACATGAAATAAAATGCACTATTTCTGGTCAGCGCCTGTGGCTCAGCAAGTAGGGCACCGGCCCCATATACCGAGGGTGGCGGGTTCAAACCCGGCCCCAGCCAAAATGCAAAACAAAAAAAAAACAGCCAGGCTTGTGGTGGGCGCCTGTAGTCCCAGCTACTTGGGAGGCTGAGGCAAGATAATTGCCTAAGCCCCGGAATTGGAGGTTGCTGTGAGCTGTGTGACGCCACGGCACTCTACCGAGGGCAATAAAGTAAAACTCTGTCTCTACAAAAATAAATAAATAAATAAATAAATAAATAAATAAATAAATAAAATGCACCATTTCTGAACAGTCAGTGGATACAAAACACTCCGGAACACAGGCATGCTTATTCATAGTACTTTCACACTATGAACCACAGAGTTAAAGAGTTCAGTAGCGGAACAGAAAAAATTATATAGATAGTATTAACATGCATGGCTCCTACCTTGTGCTATTGATAATTTGATGTAACATGAAGGAATAGAGCTGAAATTTGAGTTACACTAATGATAGTGTTTTTGTTTTAGAGTTCATCCTATGGCTCGGCGCCTGTGGCTCAGCGGGCTAAGGCACCAGCCACGTACACCTGAGCTGACGGGTTCGAATCCAGCCTCAGCCTGCCAAAGAACAATGACGGCTGCAACCAAAAAATGGCCGGGCGTTGTGGCGGGCGCCTGTAGTCCCAGCTACTTGGGAGGCAGAGGCAGGAGACTCGCTTGAGCCCAAGAATTGGAGGTTGTTGTGAGCTTGATGCCATGGCACTCTATCCAGGGTGA
>CAUYRH010166328.1:0-10197 GCA_963574655.1 Perodicticus potto | reverse complement strand
AAGCGAGTCTCCTGCCTCCGCCTCCCAAGTAGCTGGGACTACAGGCACCCGCCACAACGCCCAGCCATTTTTTGGTTGCAGCCGTCATTGTTGTTTGGCGGGCCCGGGCTGGATTCGAACCCGCCAGCTCAGGTGTACGTGGCTGGCGCCTTAGCCCGTTGAGCCACAGGTGCCGAGCCAAAGTCTTGTTTTTAAATTAAATTGGATATACTGTGTATTTGTTTTCTATTGGTCATATTTATTAAGAAAATGGAGCTGATATCCTCTTTTTAAATGAATCTGGTGGTTCTTAATCTGGTTGTTTAACTCCGATTATTACTGCAACCTCTGACAAACTAGTTAAAGCTATGATTGGCTCTGGTCTACACTCTTGCAATATCCCCTTAGTTGGTCTCTCTGTTTCTACTTGGATTATTCTTCATGTAGCTGTCTGATTCATTTTTAAAAAATCTCAGATACTGTTACCTACTTTAAAAATTATTAAATTGTTACATTATTTAATGTAGGCCTACAAGACAGTGCCCTTGTTTCCCTTTATTATACTCTCTCCTTTCCTTTCCTCTAATTTTTTATTTTATTTTATTTTTGAGACAGAGTCTCAAGCTGTTGCCCTGGATAGAGTACAGTGGTGTCATAACTCACAGCAACCTCTAACTCTTAGGCTCAAGCGATCTTCTTGCCTCAGTTTTTCTATTTTTAGTAGAGCTGGGTGTGGGGGTGGGGGTCTTGCTTTTGCTCAGGCTAGTCTCTAACTCGTGAGCTCAAGTAATCCACCTACCTCGGTCTCCCAGAGTGCTAGGATTACCGGTATGAGCCACCGCACCCGGCTTCTAATTTTTTAATTATGGGCATATACTATTTGTGCAAACACTCACGCCTTCATTGCTTTCTTTATAGGAAGACCCTGCATTATTAAGCATTATCTCCATTATGTGCTTATTTGTTCTTCTTGAAACTAGGTTTTTTTTGTCTTTTTTGCAGTTTTGGCCGGGGCCGGGCTTGAACCCACCACCCCAGTATATGGGGCCGGTGCCCTACTCCTTGAGCCATGGGCGCTGCCCTAGGTTTTTTTTTATTTAAATAGTCTTACTCTATTGCCTAGGCTAGAGAGCCGTGGTGTTAGCCTACATCACAGCAACCTCAGATTCCTGGGTTCAAGTAAGTCTGCCTCAGCCTCCTGAGTAGCAGAACTACAGGTGCTCGCCTTAACACCATCATGACACCTGGCTAATTTTTCTTTTCTTTTTAATTCTTCTGTTTATAGTAGAGACAAGCAGGGTCTCACTCTTGCTCAGGCTGGTCTTGAACTCCTGAGCTCAAGAGATTCTCATGGTTTACCCTCCCAGAGTGCTAGGATTACAGGTATGGGCCACTGCACCCAGTCTCCATTTCCCCCCCCCCACGCCCTGGTTTTTGGATGGGGCTGGGTTTGAACCCGCCACCTCCAGCATATGGGGCCAGCGCCCCACTCCTTTGAGTCACAGGTGCTGCCCTGTTTTTCTTTTTTTTTTCTTTCCTCTCTTTCCATCTCCTCTCCTCTCTTCATCTTCTCTCCTCCCTTCCTCTCCCCTCCCCTTTCTTTCTTTCTTTTTTTTTTTCTTTGCTGCTGCGTTAATGTTGGATGTTCGTTTGTTTTTCTGTTTCTCTGGATAGACAGGAAGCTTCACAAGGACAGAGGATTTATCTTTTTGCTATATCCCCTAGGAGAGACTTGGCACAAAGTGGGCACATAAGTATCTCTTGGAAGAATGAATTAGTTCAAGCTAGTTCAGTTTGTTTACATTTTTTTTCTAAACCATTCTTCTTCATCTAAAAAATGTGACTTTCTCCCTCCCTCCTTTCCATTCTCCCCTAACCTTTCTTCCTTCCTCCCCCCTTCCTTTTCTTATTTATTTATTTGAGATAGGTCTTGTTTTGTTACCCAGGCTGGTCTTGAACTCTTGGCTTCAGGCAGTCTTCTCTCTGTAGCCTCCCGAAGGGCTGGGATTACAGGCATGAGCCACCAGCCTGGCCCATTCTCCTTTCTTAAATCCGGTCTGATGTGGTTATAGATAGGATTAGAAGGGGCAGCATTCATTTATTCTCATGTTCTGTGTCCTTAGCTTGGTTTTGTCTGAGAGATTCCTGTGTTCTGGCAGTAAAGTAGACCAGTGACTTCAGTGATGCCTTGTCTGTTTTCATTATAGTCCTTGCCAAGAGTTCGACTTAAAATGCCAGAGGCCATCTTAGAGGATTGAGGTCTTAAGGAAAAGTTCTTCAAGTATAAGCCAGGTATAAGGAGTCAAAGAGGGCTCTGCGCCTGTGGCTAAACAGGCTAAGGTGCCAGCCACGTACACCTGAACTGGCGAGTTCAAATCCAGCCCAGGCCCACCAAACAACAATGACGGCTGCAACCAAAAAAAAAAAAAAATAGCCGGGCATTGTGGCGGGCGCCTGTAGTCCCAGCTACTTGGGAGGCGGAGGCAGGAGACTCGCTTGAGCCCAGGAATTGGAGGTTGCTGTGAGCTGTGATGCTACAGCACTCTATTCAGGGTGACAGCTTGAGGCTCTGTCTCAAAAAAAAAAAAAAGTCAAAGAGACTTAGGATAAGCCAGCATTTATTTTAGAAATACACTTTCCAGGGTCATTTTAAGGCCATATTGCTTTCCATTTAGTCTTTGTTGGAATAATATTTAGAGATTAACCTGCTCCAATTTCAGTTATGCTATGTTTACTGTGGCCAGGAATTTTGAGACATCTTCATGTTCATTCTGCATAAAGAGTCTATTCTATTTATAAAGTCTGTTCTTTATCATCCTTACATATGTATTGAAGCCCATTCTCCTTTGTTGGTTTATTGTTTTTGTTACACACCAGTATACTAACGAGGATCCTTTGTTGTTTTCGCTCTTCTGGCACAAGTCGGTACTAGTGTTGATCTGGTTTGAAGGGGAGAGTTAGGTTCTAACTGTGCAACAACATTTGTCCTACAGGCCACATTATCTGCATATGGTCAATGACATTTTCCTTGGGAACAATGTTTAGCTATTTCCCCAAATGCCAAAGGTTTCCAGTTAAAAGTATTACTCTATAGTCACCATCTTCCCCCACAGTATATTCTAATTACAGTAATTTAGAAAGAGTCAACAAGGCTTCTTAATGAAGCAGATAAAAATGAGTAGTTCCCTTGTGCTACTTGAAGCAAGGGGTGCTTGTTATCAAGAAAAATAGTCAAAATGGCTGGTAGGGTGGTAATTGGAGCCAGAAAGTGTTATTTCTGCTTCATGAATATTAGGCATTTGCTGTCATTTGAGACTAGATGTTCAAAAGATGCAATGCAAAGACAAATTTGTAGCCTGGATAAATCTAGATAATTTGCTCTATAGCGATGAATTATGTTTTCCATGGATGACCTACTTAGAAGCATGGAGTCTCAGATGGAACTGTGGCATGTTGTATTGAACTGGATCAGAAGGCCTTCTGTCCTTGGGGATAATTATGGCCTTACTTTTAGTTTTTATAGATCACTTTAATATTTCTTAGGCAAAACAGAAGAAATTAGAGACCATTAGATGGCTAGCTAACGAAGGATACTTTTTTTGCCTCCATGTAAATATTTACACTAAAACTAAAATTTATTTCAAATACATTTATATTTTTATATATTATAAATTTTCATTTGTAATAAATTATTACACATCTTATAAAATATATTTTATATTAACTATAACATTTAATTAGTGTAATAACTGAAAAGAGGTTGAAACTTTGTTCTTTCATGGAAAGACAAAAACCCAGCCCCTGCTGTGGACCCAGCTATTGCAGAGGCTGAGGCAGAAGGATCACTTGAGCTCAGGTTGCAGTGGGCTGTGATGATGCCACCTGGACGACAGAAACTGACTCTGTCTCCAAAAAGAAAGTGGCCTATTCTAAGTTTAAACTTGCTGTTTCATTATTTCTTTGATAGTCTCTCTTAGGGTTAGGTAGGCAGGCCTGAAGGGAACCAAAAAGCTCTAGATTTACTGAAGCATTTCCTAACTAAGTCATATCTGCATAATCCTTTATTAAATTAGGTATCATTTTACTGCCCTTCTAAAAGAAAACACAAAATGATACTGATGAAAATATGCTGCTTTTGCCCCTAAGTTCACTGTAATCAGTTTCTCTTGCTTCAATTATGAACTTTTTATTTTTTATTTATTTATTTATTTATTTTTTGAGACAGTGCCTTAAGCTGTCACCCTGGATAGAGTGCTGTGGCATCACAGCTCACAGCAACCTCCAATTCCTGGGCTCAAGCGAGTCTCTTGCCTCCACCTCCCAAGTAGCTGGGACTACAGGCGCCCGCCACAACGCCCCGCCATTTTTTGGTTGCAGCCGTCATTGTTGTTTGGTGGGCCGGGGCTGGATTCGAACCTGCCAGCTCAGGTGTACATGGCTGGCGCCTTAGCCCGTTGAGCTACAGGCGCCGAGCCAACGATTATGAACTTTTTTAAAAAAGAAAATTACTCTAGGATTTTTTTTTTGAGACAGTCTTACTATGTCACCCTCAGTAGAGTGCTGTGGCATCACAGCTCACAGCAACCTTAAACTCTTGTGTGCAATCGATTGATTATCTTGCCTCAACCTCCTTAGTTGCTGGGACTAAAGACAGGCCCAGGGTGGGTTTGAACCCACCAGCCCCGATGCGTCTGGCTGGCGCTCTAACCACTGAGCCACAAGCACTGAGCCATCTTGGATTTTTATGTGGAAGAGATTTATGGTCTTTGATTTTTTTTTTTTTTAAGCGAGCAAATCTTGCTATATTGCCCATGCTGATCTCAAATACTCGTGGGCTCAAGCAGTCCTCTCATCTCAGCCTCCCCTATAGCTGGAATTACAAGCCCTGGAATTACAGGCAGGTGCCACTGTGACTGGCCATGTTCTTTGATTTTTACAGAATCTCTTATTAGGCAATTACTTCACAAACTAGATAGTATTTTTATGTTGTAGTGAGTGCTAAATTGCCTTGAATTCTTTTCCAGATGAGGCAGGATATGAATAAAAATAAAAATATCATACTTTGGGCAGCGCCTGTGGCTCAGTGAGCAGGGCGCTGGCCCCATATACCGAAGGTGGCGGGTTCAAACCCGGCCTTGGCCGAACTGCAAAAAACAGAAAAATAGCCAGGCGTTGTGGCAGGCGCCTGTAGTCCCAACTACTCAGGAGGCTGAGGCAAGAGAATTGCCTAAGCCCAGGAGTTGGAGCTTGCTGTGAGCTGTGTGACGCCACGGCACTCTACTGAGGGTGATAAAGTGAGACTCTGTCTCTACAAAAAATATACATATATATCATACTTTACAAGGGAATAACTGATAAAAATCACTTAAACTGGATTGTTCCCACTCTTTGGTACCACTCTCTTATATGTCTGTGTGTTCAAGCATAAATAAAGCTATGTAATCGTTGTAGAGTCTATAGTGCCTCCTCTTCTGCCAGGGGCTTTCTTTCCTGGCTCTGAGGCCTGCCCTGTTGGAGTAGACCTAGTGGCAGGTCTGTACTTTGGCAGGAGCCTGCTGCTACACAGGCAGCCAGAATGCCCTTCAGAGTAATGAGCTGAGCTGTGAAGAAATCCGAATTTCCCAAAATGTTGGTTTTCTATTCTGAAGATATCACTGGAGACATACGGGGTTCATGGGAAAAGCAGAAGGGCACAGTGCTGTGATTGGGGAAACAATTGAAGAAGAGAGATAAAGAAGAATGGAAGACTTTTAAGGGTCCTGGTGAGGGAGGGGACTTCAAAGATAAAAGGAACACCTGTGAAAGCCTGAGTTTTGCTAAGGGATCCTGAGTGAATGGGATTAAGGAGCAACAAATTGGAAACCAGTAGCATTTTAGTGTTGGTGATTGACTTAATTTTGATCACCTTGTTTAAACTTTTTGAACTGTGGGTTAAAGATTAGGTAGGGCTTGGATGTGGTGGCTCACGCTTGTAATTCTGGCATTTTGTGAGGCCTAGGTGGGATTGCTTGGGGCTAGGAATTTGAGACCAGCCTAGGCAATAGTGAACCCATTTATATAAAAAATCAAAATTAAACAGGTGTAATCGCTTAGCTCCTTGGAAGGCTGAGGCAGGAAGAGGATTGCTTAAGCCCCTGAGTTTGAGGTTGCAGTGAGCTACCATGACACCATGGCACTCTAGCTGGGGGAACTGATCAAGACCCTGCCTCCAAAAAAAAAAGATTGGGTAGGTTTCTTCTGAAACTGGTGAGCATCTTAGAAAGTGGTGGGACATGAGCAAAATTTTATTTATTATTTTATTTCAAATTAATATGAGGGTATAAATAGTTAGGTTGCCATGTTTGCTTTTATTAGGTAAAGTCCCTGTTGTAGTTGTGTCCTGTACACAGGAGATGCAGGAGATGTGCCATATACCCTTACATTGTGCCTTTAGGTGGGAGCCCACCCCACCCCTCTCCTCTTTTGTCTCTGTCCTCCCCTCAACTTGTATTGAGTTTTTCTCTTGTGTGGGTGTGTATTAGTTCATCTACTGGCTTCATATTGGCACTGAGTACATTAGATGCTTACTTTTCCATTCTTGGAACAGGCAAAATTTTAAAAAGGTAATTCTGAAAAAAAGAATGATGAGAAGAATCCAGATCAAGTGATCCCGTGCCTTAGCCTCCTGTGTAACTGGGACTATAGGCACCCACCACAATGCCTCATTAATTTTTCTATTTTTAGTAGAGATAGGGTCTTGCTCTTGGTCAGGCTGATCTCAAACTCCTGAGTGCAAGCATTCCTCCTGATTGGCTTCCCAGAGTGCCAGGTTTATAGGTGCAAAAGCACCGCTTCTCCTCCCGACCCTCCGCCATATTTTCCATTCTAATGTAATAGATCAGGGATAAGAAAGTAGAGATGTTTAAAATATCCAGGTGAACTCTTAAAAAATGGAAATGTTTCTGGGAGCATCTGTGTTGGTGGTACCTATGAGATTTTAGAGACACTAGGGAAAAAAAATCTAGACCTCTCTTCTGGGACCAGAAAGGCCCGGAAGTTCAGAGGTCACAGGAATTATATAGGCATTGGAGCCTTCGAAAAGGCTTGCTGTTTTCAGTGCCTGGTCTGCTGTGTGTTATTAACGTTTGTGTAAACCAATTGTAAAGTAGAAAAATTGCAAGAAGTATCATTGCAAATGAGGGACCATCTGCTATACTGCAAGCATTAAATACATTTTTAATTTACAGTGCGTTTATGGGAGTAATCCCATCCAATAGGTCAAGAAACTTCTGTATTTTGCATCCATTGTATATACTCAGGTGGAATTAGGGTGGACTACAATGGACAATGTGAGGAATACCACCTTAAATTAGCTGAAGGTTTGGGGTTGCTGGGACCTGAAATAAAGCCATGATGAATGGAATTATTAAGGAAACGTTGTTACAAAATGTTGGGTGTAAGTCAGTAAGATGTAGAAATTCCTAGATGCTTGGTGAGTTCTACTTTGTTCTTGTGGCTAGACAAGTGTTTCTGCCAAATCACTTTTCCTTACATAATTAAAACAGGTATCTGCAGATCTTTCTGCAATTTCTCAGGTACTGTATCTTATCTAATGTTAACATGCACTCTTTCTTGTGCTACAGACCCATTTTCTAGGTATGCCACATTGTAGTTTAAACATGTAGCATAAACATTTAGATAACATCTAGTCTAACCCCTCCACTTTTTTTTTTTTTTTAACTGATGGAGAGTCTAGAGAGAGTCAGTGACAACTCAGCATCATACTGTTAATGGCAAAAGCTACTTCCCGAATCCAGACTTTTTGGCTCAGGCTAGTGCTCACTTAACTCCTTTAACTTATCATAACCATCATCACAACAACTAACATTTCTTTACTTAATAGGTGCCAGTTATTGTGCTAAGCATTATATAGCTCTCATCTCAATTAATTCTGTTAATAGTTCTATGAGGCTAGTTCATACTTTGTGTATTTATTATTATTATTATTTTTTTTTTTTTGAGACTGAGTCTTACTTTGTCGCCTTTGGTAGGATACCATGGCGTCACAGCTCACAGAAACCTCAGACTCTTGGGTTTAAGTGATTTTCTTGCCTCAGCCTCCCAAGTAGCTGGGATTATAGGCTCCCGCCACAACACCCAGCTATTTTTACAGATGAGGTCTCGCTCTGGCTCAGGCTGGTCTTGAACTTGTAAGCTCAGGCAATTCACCCGCCTTGGCCTCCCAGAGTGCTAGGATTACAGGCGTGAGCCACCGTGCCCGGTCACTATTTTTTAAACTTTAAAAAATGTTTTATTATTTATTTCTTTTTACTTCCCACCCTGCTTCTCATACTGTGTTTTGTAGAAGAACAAACTGAATCTTGATTACTTCCCCAAGGAAACAGCTGTTAAGTACTAGAACTAAGATTTCAACCCAATTCTGTCTGATTCCAAAGGCTGTGTTCTTTTTCTTTTTTAATGAATTATTTATAAAGGACAATAAAGAATAATATAACAAATAATTATCATTTAGCTTAAGAAATAAATTCTCACCAATCAGTTGACACCCCTTCCCATTTCATTGCCTTCTTTTTCCCACAAAAGTAATAATCTACTTTCTTCTGTTTCAAATCTGTGCTCTTAACCACTAAGCTATACAGCTGTGTTTATTAAGTGCCACATGATTTGCCCTTGAGAATTTTCCTATGGGTGATAGTGAAATATTTGTTCCTTAATCTTTTTTTTTTTTTTTGTATACTCATGTTCCTGAACTCTATATAGCAACAGCAGAATGGTATAAGTCAGCTGTGCAAGAGAAAGAGCCAGGAATTCTTTTGCACTACAGCATTGTTCCTTAATCTTTCTGGAGATGCTTAGTAACGGGTAGCAAGTGTCATATTTTCACCAAGGAGATCTAAAAAGTCCTTCAAGAGATTACTGGTGGGCTCGGCGCCTATGACTCAATGGGCTAAGGCGTTAGCCACGTACACCTGAGCTGGCGGGTTCAAATCCAGCCCGGGCCCGCCAGACAACAATGACGGCTACAACCAAAAAATGGCCAGGTGTTGTGGCGGGTGCCTGCAGTCCCAGCTACTTGGGAGGCGGAGGCAAGAGACTCACTTGAGCCCAGGAATTAGAGGTTGCTGTGAGCTGTGATGCAACAGCACTCTATTCAGGGTGACAGCTTGAAGCTCTGTCTCCAAAAAAAAAAAAAAAAAATACTGGTGATACATTACAAGGTAAAACACTGTCTTAAGAATACACACTTCTGGGCTCGGCGCCTGTGGCTCAAGCAGCTAAGGTGCCAGCCACGTACACCTGAGCTGGCAGGTTCGAATCCAGCCTGGGCCCGCCAAACAACAATGACGGCTGCAACCAAAAAATAGCCAGGCGTTGTGGCGGGCACCTGTAGTCCCAGCTACTTGGGAGGCAGAGTCAGTAGAATCACTTGAGCCCAGGAGTTGGAGGTTGCTGTGAGCTGTGATGCCACAGCACTCTACGCAGGGCAACAGCTTGAGGCTCTATCTCCAAAAAAAAGAATACACACTTCTGGTGGCACCTGGGGCTCAGTGAGTAGGGTGCCAGCCCCATATACCGAGGGTGGCAGGTTCAAACCCAGCCTCGGCCAAAATGCAACAAAAAATAGCCAGGCGTTGTGGCAGGTGCCTGTAGTCCCAGATACTCGGGAGGCTGAAGCAAGAGAATACCCTAAGCCCAAGAGCTAGAGGTTGCTGTGAGCTGTAACGCCACGGCACTCTACCGAGGCAGCAAAGTAAAACTCTGTCTAAAAAAAAAAAAAAAAAGAATACACACTTCTTTACTGGATCACTGATTATTAATTTATGTTTAGAGGCTTCTGGAAGAATGAGATACCTTTCTTTTTTTTTGGCCAGGGCTGAGTTTGAACCCGCCACCTCCAGGATATGGGACCAGTGGCCTACTCCTTTGAACCATTGGTGCGGCCCATAAAATTATACTTTTTTTTTTTTTTTTTTTTTGAGACAGAGCCTCAAGCTGTCACCCCTGGATAGAGTGCTGTGGCATCACAGCTCACAGCAATCTCCAACTCCTGGGCTCAAGCGAGTCTCCTGCCTCCGCCTCCCAAGTAGCTGGGACTACAGGTGCCCACCACAACGCCCGGCCATTTTTTGGTTGCAGCCGTCATTGTTGTTTGGTGGGCCCGGGCTGGATTCGAACCCGCCAGCTCAGGTGTACGTGGCTGGCGCCTTAGCCCATTGA
>CAUYRH010166326.1:0-26388 GCA_963574655.1 Perodicticus potto | reverse complement strand
CATGCCTTTGTGTGGGGATGAAATTTATTTCTTGGAGTTGAATTCCTCCCTTATTGCCTTGTAATCTGAGGAGATACAAGGTATCATTTTAATCCTTTTCATTTTGTTAAAGTTTTACTTATGTCCCAGGATGTTGTCTATTTTAGAGAATATTCCTTGGGTTGACAAGAAAAATCTATATTCCTTAGCTTTGGGATGGTGTGTTCTGTATGTATCTATTAAGCAAGGTTGCTATAGGGTTGCATTCAAGTCTCTTGCATCTTTGTTTAGTTTCTATTTAGAGGATCTGTCTAGCTCTGTAAGAGGAGTATTAAAGTCCCCTACTGTTATGGTGTTATAGGATATCATAATGCTCAGCTGAATTAAGGTCTGTTTCATGAATCTGGGAACATTGAAGTTGTGTATATAAAGATTTACAATTGAAATGTCCTCTTGATATATTGTATTCTTGATCAGCATTAAGAGTCCATTTTTGCCTTTTTTTGAATTTCATTGTTTTAAATCCACTTATATATGAAAATATTATTGTGACCCCTCCACCTCCTTTCTTCTGATTTACATTTGCATGAAATATTATTTTCCATCCCTTAACCCTGAGTCTTCCTTTTTCCTTCAAGGTGAGGTGTGTTTGCTATAGACAGCATATGGATGGCTTATGTTTTTAAATCCAATCATCCAGCCTATGCCTCTTCAGTGAGAGGCTTCAAGCTATTAACATCTATTGAGAGAATTGATAAGTGTTGTGGAGTTGTATTCATCTTATTTTGTGAAAGTCCACTGCTTAGTTTTATCTTTTGTCTCATTGTCAAAGCTAGGTTTTGTCCTTTAGTTTCTGGGTGTTTAGTTTGCTGGTGGTCGCTTGTGATGATAAGTGTGCAGAATAGTCTAAGTATTTCCTATAGAGCTGGTCTTATTTTCACAAACTTCTTCAATGTTTGCACATCAGTAGATGATTTATCTTCTCCATCAATTTTAAAGCTTATCTTATCCGGATACAGAATTCTGAGCAGAATATTGTTTTGTTTAAGTAGTTTAGTTAGATGACCATTCTCTTCTGGCTTGAAAAGTTTTATTTGGGAAATCCGTTTTCACCTGTTGGATCTGCTTTTGTAGATCAATTGGTGCTTACTCCTCTTACTTGCAGAATTTTCTCCTTTCTCTTTACTTTTGACAGGTTCATTACCATGTATCTTGGAGAAGCTCTGTTTGAGTTGAGACTGCCTGGGGTTAGATATTTCTTTTAAAGGAGCATGTCAAAGTCTTTTGTATTACTTGGGAAATTTTCATTTATCCTGTAGTAGGGCTTCCATTACTCCTCTAGTAGGGCTTCTATTCCTTTGGGGCATTCTACATCCCCTTCTGGGATCCTTATAATTCATATATTTGAATTCTTAATGAAGACTCGTAATTCTCTCAGTGAACATTCTTCTATCTCTCTTCTTTTCTGTCTCTTTAACTGCTTGAGTTTGCTGAAGACCCTTATCCTCTGGCTCTGAGATTTTTTCTTCTCCATGATCTAATCTGTTTTTGATACCTTCTACTACATCTTTATGTTGCCTGATTGACTGCTTCAATTCTTTAAGTTACACTAGATTCTTCTTATATTCTTCATATTTTTGATCTATCATTTGGTTCTATTCTTGGATTTCCTTTTGGTTATTTTCCACATTCTCAGGAATTTCCTTCATTGTTATTACCATCTATATTTTAAATTACCTTTATGTCATTGATAATTTCCTCTGCAGATACCCTGCAGCTGCAAGCACCTTGACTTGTAGACTATAACTTTCCCTAATTAAATTCTTCTCAAAATATTTTTTGATCTGTAACTTATACTCACCTGACTTTCAGCCTGATATCTTTCTTCCTTGAACAAAGAACTGCCTTTGTAATTAGAACATGAAACTGTTACCCTTTCACTTTTTGTCTTATGTAGAGAGGCCCCAGTTTTCTAATAAATAGCCTTGAATACAAGGCTGCAGACAGTGCCTGTTAGTCTTGGGAGGTGCTGATACAGTGTACAGTGTCCTCTCTCACAGCTCAGAACATTGTGTGTGCATGTGTCTGTATATATGTGTGTAAATTTCACAGCATTTCTCTATCTTTGTCTGCCAGACCCTGTGTGGTGGGGAAAAGCGTGCAGAGGTACTCCCAGTCTGCCACATTGCAGCTTCGTTCTCAGGTTGCAACAACTGGTGCCCGCTCTTAGGTCTTGTCTCAGGTCATGGTAGCAGAGGGAAAAAGATCATGCCAGTGTTAATAAAGCCCTGGTCAAAGTAGAGAAAAACGGACGACCTAACTATCTTGGTAAGAGAATAGAGGTGCCAGCTCTAAAACCTGCCAGCAGACCTAGGTTTAGGCAAAGATTCATGAGATCCCTTTCTTGTTCTGTTCTCCACATCTTCCACCTCACTCTTTCACTCACCCAATTGTAATCTCTCTCTCTCTTTCTCCTCTGTCTTCCTCCTCTCTCCCCCTCCTACTTTGCTTTCTGGCTTTTCTGCTTTTCTCTTCCTCCATGGCAGGTTTCAGCAAAAGGGAACCCACACCTCTGTTAATCTAGTGGGTGAATCAAAGATTACAAGAAAAATTGAGGCTGTTTTTCATCTTTCTAATTACATTGTCAGTTCAGTTTCCTTTTCCACCTGATCCCTCAGTTGGAAGAGAATGAACTGAGTCTCCCACACTTTCATATATAAGATAAAACACAACTATGGCCCACAGTAAAAGAGAGAAAGTGAGAGGGAAGGGAGGGGAGGAGGGAGGATGTATGGAAGGAGGGTAAATGGTGGAACCACACCTACAGTGCATATTCCAAGAGTACATGTCAAATCTATTAAGTGTAGAGTATAAATGTCTTAACACAATAATTAAGTAAGTAAGGTGAAGGCTATCTTAACCAGTTTGATGTAAGCATTCCAAAATGTATATAAAACCAGCACATTGTACCCCATAAAGGCATAAATGTATACATTGATGATTTAATAAAAATAAATAAATAAAAATGTCAAATAAAAAAAGATGTTAACAAATTTCTACAGGCCTCTGTACCAATCTCCCTAAGAGGTGAATGACACAGAGATAGTCTTGGACACCCATGAGAAGATTGAATTTGGGGACAGACACCTTGGATATGTTTGCATTGTTTTTTGCCTTGAACATCTTTACCTTTTTCTTTTATTGCAAAGTTTGTTTACTGCTCTTGTTATGGAGAATTCATTAACAAAGGAACAGAAATAACACAAGAAAGAGTCAGCAGTTGTAATGCCTGCTTAAACTGCAGGCTATAAAGTGTCAAGCTGCCAGAGAACTAAAGTCTTTTTATTTTTCATTGCTTCAGGATTTTTTTTTTTTAATTTTTATTTGGGATTCATTGAGGATATAAAGAACCAGGTTACACTGACTGCATTTCCTAGGTAAATTCCTTCTTATAATTGTATCTGGCCCCCAATAGGTGTGTCACACACTTTGACCACCCACCTCCCTCTCTCCACTCCTCCACCCTCCCCTTAATGTACTAGGTCATCAATTGCCCTCGCATCAGAATTGAGTACATTGGATTCTTGTTTCTCCATTCTTGTTATGCTTTACTAAGAAGAATGCATTCCACCTCCATCCAGGTTAATAAAAAATTTGTAAAGTCTCCATCTCTTTTAATGGCTGAATAATACTCCATGGCATACATATACCACAGTTGGTAATTCATTCCTGGATTGGCGGGCATTTAGGTTGTTTCCATAATTTGGCAATTCTAAATTGAGCTGCAATAAACAGTCTAGGGCAAATGTCTTTATGATAAAATGATTTTCTTTGTTCACTTCTGAGTTGATGCCCAGTAAAGGGATTGCATGATCATGATCATGTTAGAAACCCTGTGTCCCTGGTACCGAAGATCAGGCAGTTTAAATTTAGAGGACTTGAAGTGAATAGGATACTGATTGTACCAATCCCTGGGACCATCCAGCAAATAGTAACTTAGAGGCAATGCTGTTTAGATATTTGTCCCATACAAAACCAAAATTTTTCCAAGAACAAACAGCCAGCTCAATAACCCACATCATCCTATTCTTCCTCCACAGGCACTTTTACCGCCAACCCAGAAGGTGAGGGCTCTGTACTTCCTGCTTACCTTTCTGAGTCAATTCTGTAACCTTCTACACTTGACACATACCTACCAACACTGCCCTCCCAGTCATATGAAGGTGTATTTGAAAGATGCATAAAAGAAGGTATAGAGAAGGATGGAGAGTGTACCCAAGCCTTTCCTGTCATCTGAGAGGCAGGGTGGGGACCCAGACACCAACACCTCCTATATTCTTTATATAAAGAATTAAGAACAAGTGTAAAGGATAATGGAATACAAAGTACTTTTACTGAAACCCTCATACAATATATTATAGATATTTATGAGATGACACCATGGAACTAGAAATCCCTTGTAATATCTGTGTTGACCTGAGGCCACAATAGCATATGGCATCATGAATTTAATGATCAATGCTATGCCACTTCACTACCCAATGGTCCAGTAGATGAACAATTTCCTTATGACATGTTTATTGGTGAAGTAAAATATTCCCATCCACAAAACCAAGCCGTCTGCGATATTCAAGCCTGTTACCAAACCTCTTTGGCTGCTTTCAAAGTCTGGGTTAAAATCCCTGTGACTAATAAACCAGCCTGACCCTTTTCCACTATTTAACAACGAGCTTCTGAACCCTATTTAAGATTTTACTAACTGGCTGCAAACAGCCATAAACAGGCAAATAGATAACCCTGAAGCTGCTGAAGTTTTCATCTTGTAATTAGATTTTGAAAATGCAAATGATGATTATAAATGTGTGCTATCACTTTTAATGGGCTGAAGCCCCCGCCTGGATTAGCAACAATAATAAAAAGCTGTTCAAAATCATGATGGAGAATTATAAAGCCCAGGTTATTGCCTCAGCTGGAACTGAAGACTTAGTTACTGTTTTTAAAGCCTTTAACTCCTGCTTTAACTGTGGGCAAGAGGGACATTTTTGTAAGGCTTTTCCCCTTAATAATAGCAATGACAACTTTCTAATCCCACCTAAACCAAATGTTCTCTATGCAGCAAAGGATTTCATAGGGTCAGTTAGTACTGCTCTAAATTTAATGCTCAGGGCAATCCTTTAAATGGGAAATGGGGTGTGGACTTTGGTGCCCAAAAACAACAGGAGTCTATCCCTAAACCCTCTCCTTAAGAACTTCCCAAATAAATAATTCAACTGAAGAAGGGAGGTCTAATAAATCCAAACCTACCCAATTGAGATAGTATTGTGTCAGGAGGAATAATATTTGCTCTTGAAACAATACCAAAAAATGCCAAAGTATAGTGGTAGCAAAAAAGCCTAGTATCAATTGATCTTTACATTAAAAACATGCCAAACCATGTCTAATGATTCCCCTAGGCAGTTAGAATCTGTATACCCTCTTTGTCTAATTAAAGATGTAAATTTAGATCAGATAGGAGTATTCAGAGAATTACCTATTTATCTCCATGGCTCCCCGCCTCAGGGCTTGTTAGTCATCATAGTAGGCACAGAAATTCATCTGGGCCATAAACTTCAAGTAATTCCTGCTATAATTTGGCCTGGTGATGACAGTCATGTTAAGGTTACTATTTTCTTTTTATTGTTGGGGTTTCCTTGAGGGTACAAGATACCACATTACACTGATTGCATTTGTTAGGTAAAGTGCCTCTTATAATTGTGTCTTGCCCCCAAAAGGTGTGTCACACACCAAGACCCCAACCCCTCCTTAATTCCCTCTCTCTGCTCTACCCTCCCCTCACCTCCCTCCTTCTCTTTATCTGCTCTTCCCTTCCCCCAACCCACTCCCTCCTTCTCTCTCTGTCTGATATCCCCTAGCCCTCAGACTCTTTATAAAGTTAAACCTATTGGAGAAGTAATACTTGTGCCTTATGTTATTGAAATAGTAGGTTTCTTCTCTCCTGATAATTGTCTTTAGAAAATACAGTATTAATTTGGGGGCTGCAAATCTAAGTAAAAGCCAACTTTTTATGACTATAACAATTAACTGGAGGCCTTTCATAGGCCTTCTGTACTCTGGGGTTGATATTACTATTATAGAAAATAAAAATTGGCCTAAATATTAAAAAACAACCACCTCCATCGCTGCCATTTCAGGTGTGAGAGAAACAAGAAGCTTTAAACACAGTGCACATTTTCTTCAGTGCCTAAGCCAAGATAACCACCAGCCACTGTCCCTACATTTCATATTTGCCATTTTCTTTGTTGAGGTGCAACTTACTTTCAAAGTGCAATGTTTAAGTCACTTTTTGGCAGCCTTTTCATTAGTGGTCATTGAGATTGAACCACTCAGTCTATACTGGAAACCATGTCCCCTGATTTGGGCAGATCAATGATCATTAAAAGGTGACAGACTAATTCACACCAAGCAACTAGTCTCAGAACAATTGCAACTGGTAACACTGAACCTTCAGTTAGTGCTTTGAACACGCTTATGTTCTGTATTTCAAAAAAGTCAGGGAAATGGGGACTTACTTGTGATTTAAGACTAGTTAATTCTACAATTATTCTTATAGTGGGTTCATCAACTAGGCTTGCCTAATTCAGCTATGATTCCAGAAGAATATGGTCTTGTAGTTATTGATCTTAAAGATTGATTTTTCCAAATACCTTTACGCCCTTCAGGTAGAAAAAACAAATTGACTTTTCAGTACCCAGCTCTAACTGTGCTGCTCCTATAAAATGCCATCAATGGAAAGTTTTACCTCAAGGTATGATTATAGCCCCATTTTGTGCCAACTTTTCATTTCTTCACCCTTAAAGCCAGTTACACAACAATACTTGGAAGCCATAATTTACCATTATGTGGCTGATATACTTTTAGCTCATAAGGATAAGTCTGTTCTTTCCCAATTGCTTATAGGCTTAACAGAGACCTTGACCATAGGTGGCTTCATAGTTGCCCCAGAAAAAATCCAACAAACTGAGCGTTGGAAAAATTTAAGATAGGTACTTAGAGGCCATACCATCAAGCCACACTGGCTCTTCATACATATTCCATTTAAAATCACTTTAAATGATTTACAAAAAATTCTAGGACATATTAATTGGCTCCATCCAACTTTAGGTATACCTACTCATGACTTCTCTCATCTATTTATTTCCCCAAAAGGATACCCTCCTCCTTTAGATTCCCAGTGAAACTTGTCCTTTGAATCCCTACAAGAATTAAAATACATCAAAGAATTAATTGAACAAAGATAGCCCCCATGTATTAAAGATAAAAAAGACTTGCCCATGTATTTAATTATTTTATTTTATTCTTTTTTTGTTTTGTTTTGTTTTTTGTTTTTGACGCAGAGTCACACTATGTCACCCTGGGTAGAGTGCCGTGGCATCAGAGCTCACAGTGTTGTAGGCAAACAGCCCCACAAAAGACCCAAGTCTGTCTCAGCCTGTCTCAGCCCTGGTCCCCAGCATGCCCCCCCCACTTTGGGTTAATTCTGAGAACAGGTTTCTGACGAGGAAGTTCTCCAATTCCCTGACTCCCTAGCCAGCTAAACAATGGTAAAAACTTACTCAAGCAGAGTTTCCCAAGCTACTGATTCTCCTAAGCCAAGTTAGTCCTTGTGCCAACAACCACAATGCAACCCCCTGTGCCAGCCTCTGACTGTAGCCCCACCCCGACCTAACCACCATGAAGTAACCCCCTGAGCCAACCATCTGAACTGTAACCCTGCCCTATAACCAGTCACGTTCTGCTTTTGTACATGCTTGCTTTGCCACATCAGCACAAAAAGGGTATAAAAATCAGCCTGTACTGCACTTTGAGGCCATTTGCCCTTTGGTGCAGCGGTCTGCCTGTGCAGATGTAATAAACCACCACCTGATTTGGGCCGTTTGCCCCTTGGGGCAGCAGTCCACCTGTGCAGATGTAATAAATCACCACCTGATTTGGGCCGTTTGCCCTTTGGGGCAGTGGTCCACCTGTGCAGGTATAATAAAACATTACCTGATTTGTACCTAAATTGGGGTCTGTGTTTCCTTATGGGTGGCCACAGTTACAACAACAGCAACCTGAAACTCTTGGGCTTAAGCAATTCTCTTGTCTCAGCTTCCCGACTGGGACTAAAAGCAGCTGCCACAATGCCTGGCTATTTTTGTTGTTGTTGTTGTAATTGTCATTGTTGTCTGGCTGGCCCAGGCAGGGTTCAAACCTACCAGCCTCAGTGCATGTGGCTGGTGCTGTAACCACTGTGCTACAAACCCAGAGCCAATTTTATTTTATTCTTGAAACAGAGTCTTACTTTGCCTCTCTTGGTAGAGTGCCATGGCATTATAGCTCATAGCACCCTCAAACTCTTGGGCTCAAGTGATTCTTGTTCCTCAGCCTCCAGAGTAGCTAGGACTACAGGAACCTGCCAAAATACCTTGCTATTTTTAGAGATGAGGTCTCCCTCAGGCTCAGGCTGGTCTTGAATCCGTGAGTTCAGGCAATCCATCCCGCTGCCTCAGCCTCTCCAGTGCTAGGATTACAGGCATGAGCCACTGCACCTGGCCTATATATTTAATAATTTTAAATACTCCTCATCGCTTAATAAAATAACTGTGTCAATTATCCCAAAATGTAGAAATTATAGAATGGATATTTTTTGACCATCATCCCAAGAAAAGCAGTTCACTATAGCTGACCAAAGGTTTTTGTTAATTCACCAAAGCCCTTTATCCTGCCAACCACTAAGTGGTCATTACCCACAGGTAATTATCCCAGGTCTTGACAAAGACAGCTTTATGGCTATAAAGGATCCATAGTGAATCACTGCAGATTGCCCTTGCTGATTTTGTGGATGAACTAAAATACCATATCCTACCATAAAAAGATTTACTGGTTTACACCTTCTCTCTATCTCCCCTCTTAAGCCCTTCTACCCTAAGCCTATCCAAGGAGCACTCACAATATTTATTGAAAGTTCAGGGAGGTCACAAAAAGAAACAGTGACTTAGAAAGCAAATTACAAATGGAAACACCTCATACCAGAAGGATGTTCCAGTAAAGATAAAAATTAGAAGTGGCTATTTTAGCATTAAAATTTTTTTCTAATCCATAACCATAGTAGCTCACTCTACCTATGTTGTGCATGCCATATAAGTCATCACTGATGCTCTTGTACACCAAGCCCATGATGCAATCTATTAAAAATATTCCTTTCCCTGAAAAACTCTATGCAATCCAGAAAAAAAAAAAAAAAAAAAACCTATAGTTATCACCCTTGGATAATCTCATTCTTATCTCCCAAGTCCTATTACAGAAGGCAATGCCATAGAAGATTCTTTAGAAGTGCTTACTTCCACTCTGTCTGTTGCCATCCATTCACATCAATTTTTCTATCATGGAGCCAGAGGTCTAGTTCTCACCTTTTCCATCACATTTTCCCAGGCTCATGACATTATCCATGTCTGTCCTGAATGTTAGCAATATCCACTCATATCTCCATGGGAGTGAATAAATGAGGTCTCCAAGCAAATGCTTGTGGCAAATATATGTCACCCATTCATTTGCCCCCACCTTTATTAAAGTAAAATATGTTCGCGTTTGCATTCATACATATTCAGGAATGCTTTATGCAATTTGTCAAACTGAGGAAACCACAAAACATGTTAAACATCACTTACTTTCCACAATATCATCCCCCAGTCTTCCCTAACAAATTAAAACTTACAATGAGCCTGCTTAGACCTCAGACTCTTTTGCCCTATTTTGTCAACAATGGAATATTAAACATACCACTGGCATCCCTCAAAATTGAACTGAACAGGTTTTTTTTTTTCTTTTTTTCTTTTTTTTTTTTTGCAATTTTTGGCCGGGGCTGGGTTTGAACCCACCACCTCCAGCATATGGGGCTGGTGCCCTACTCCTTGGAGCCACAGGCGTCACCCTGAACAGGCTATTATTGAATGTGCTCACAGAATGTTAAAAATTCAATTACATAAACAAAAGAGGGAATGTAGCGGATAAGCTTATTCCACAAGAAAAATTACATAAAATATTATTTACCTTTAAATTTTTAAATTGCTTCAAAAACAGCCTTACTGCTGCGGAAAGACATTTTACGTCCTAGATGAAGACTCTGTGACGCCTCAAATTCCTAGGATCTGCCAAATTTTTGGCATGGAGGTAAGGTTATGCTGCTGTTTTATTGCCAACAGGCCCTTTCTGGATTCCAGAATATCCAGAGCTGGAAAGCCTTACCATGAGTTGGCTTTCCAGCTCCAGAGATAAAAAATCTGCACCTAACAGTTGCCTCATTGAGGAGCTCACACCTGTAATAATATCCGACTGGAAAGTACTACTCCAGTATAAGAAGGCATCTGCTGGTCCCTCATGCGGAGACAACCCTGAGCACATCTGAGAATGGGTACAGCCCAAGAACAACCATCCTTCTCTTATGTCAACTGTAGAACCCTGGAAATCTTAGTATGTCAAGCTGAGGAACCCCTCAAAACAACTGGAACTCCAATCAACACTGAAACTTTTCTTCTGGCTTTAATACCAGGTTTAACCTCCAACACTTCACGTTATTAGAAGGTGTCATTCTTTTTCCATTTCATTATATTCATTCCTCAAGTAAGAGCTTCCACACATGTCTACCGAGCTCATATATTAGAGCCTCCCCTATATTCTCCAATGTCATCCCAGAAACCTGAGCCTCCCCTTCAAATGAAGAGATGAAATTCACCAGCAGTATACGGCTACCACCTGCCGGCCTTTTGTAAGATTGCACTTCCCAGCAGAATGACAAAGGGCAGCATAAAAGTGGCTGGTACAAGTTAACTCAAAATTGCTTTTTTTGCTTTATTTTTGTTTTTGTTGTGTTTTGTTTGGTTTGGTTTGGTTTTAACTGAAGATTTAACACTGTGCCTTGAAAGTGCTATTTATGACAAGCCTACTTACTGTGTCCCTTTCAAACCTTAATGGTACATGAATTATATGTATATGTGTATGTGTATGTGTGTATATATATATATGTGTGTGTGTGTGTATATATATATAATGTATGTATATATATATAATTATAAAATGAAACGTCTCAAATAGAAAAGTGCAGCACGTCAAATTTTCATAAGAGCAGTTGGAGTTGGCCCTTTAATTTATGGCTATCACCTCCAAATTCTTCCACCCTGATTTGTGATCACCATTTTCTGAATGGACAAGATTCTCCAGACTTAATATGGAGTTACTGTGCATACCCAAACTTTAAAATTGGGGACCACATGGGCTGGTATGTACAACCATCTAATAAAACTTTAAAATTTGTTTTGCCTCATCATTACCCAGCTGCCAACCCCATTGGAACTCAGGGCTGTCTAGTCCTTTATTAAGAGTTTGGAAGAATTTCCCTTATTCTATATATACTCCAAATAAAAAGGGAGATTTGGAGAGCTACTTTGCCCTTCTTCCACAGAGTTGTTGGCAAAGTCCTTATGTTATGTTCCCTAATAAACCATATCTCTGGGTAGCAGACAATTCATATACTGACGTTATGATCTGCACTTCTCAACATATGTTTTTGCTGTAACTTCTCAGCTAAACTCTATACAAAAAAAATATTGATAACGCATACTTTCCCATAGAACATTTTCCTCTGACTGTATTAGCCAATGAGACTTGGTTAACTCCATGTGTTACCTATTCAAATGTAACCCAGATAAATTTAATCAATGTTAATTTCCTCAGACAGAGAGCCAAAACTGATTCCCAATTAATCTTACCCAACCATAGAAACAAGAAAATGCATTAGAAAAAATTAGTACTGCTCTTGTAAACATTTGTTCCAAACACTTTCTTGGTATTTTATTGGCTTCGATTTTCACTGCCACTAGAATCACCACCACAGTATTGACTGCCAGTCTGGCCCTATCAAAAACTGGTCACACTTCCCATTAAGTAAGCAGATATTTGCAGAATAATACTTCATAACTCCAATCATAGGCTATAGTAGATCAATGTATTTTAAAAAGGCTTAATGACCTAGAAGCAGTAGTACTTTGGATAGATGAAAGACAAGACATCATATGGCCCAGACAGAACTGGTTTATGATATGGGATACAAAACCATGTGTATTACTTTCATCCCATTCATCCCATCCCATCCCAGTTTTCATCATCAGAAAACTGGGATACATTTAAAATGTACCTACAAGGTGCCTTTGCAAAGGCTGTTAGCCAAAATCTAACTACCCTCCCTGATAAATTAGCACAACAATTAAAACTCCTAGCTAATGCACAAAAAGAAACCTTGGATGATTAAACAATGTGGCTAATTGGCTTAACCCCAAAACTTGGCTTTCTGGACTACCCTTAAGAATTTGTATTTCTGTTGCTTTTTTTATTATTCTGTTTCTGTGTTTTCTTGCAGTAGTGAATGCCTTTGGTCTAATCTTCCAATAGACTACCTATGCAGAAGCTATAATGGCTATCTTGTCAATCACCAAAACCCTGAAACCCCAAAATTTTATTACCCTATAGTTACGTAAATTTTGCTCCATTAAAAGACAGAACTAGGGAAGCACCCATGGTTCAAGGAGTAAGGTGCTGACCCATATACCAGAGGTGGTAGGTTCAAACCCAGCCCCGAACAAAAACTACAATCAATCAATCAATCAATAAAAGACAGAACTATCTTAAAGCTCCCCTGCTCAAAAATAGTGGAGTATGTGGGTCAAAGTTAAAGTAGTCTGGGCTTATGAGAGCAACTGTTAGCCTCATAAGGACCTGATGTGGTGTTGACTCTTAAAGGTCACTGTGTGTGTGTGTGTCTATGTGTGTGAGAATTTTGCAGCACCTCTCTCCCTTTGTCTTCCAGACCTCAAGTGGTCAGGTAAAGTTTCTGTTTAGTGGAAACCCCAGTCTTCAGTGTTGCAGCTCAGTTCTAAGGTTGCAACACATTGCACACCAACATCACCACCAATATTATAGTCCAAGACTTCATCTTTTTTGCTTATGATTTTCCAGTAACGTCACAACTTATCTCTCCATACCTATCCCTGAGTCATATCTCCACTTTTAAGGCAAAGTGATAATATCATACAAATATGTTCAAGGCACATCACCTTCCCACTTACTGGATTTAATGATTCCTCATTCACTTTGAAACAAAGATCTATTTTGTTTCAGCCAAATTCTCAAATGGTCTGTCTCTACCAGTCTTTCTTTCATTCTTTTCTTTTCTTTTTCTTTTTGAAACAGAGTCTCACTTTATTACCCCCTGGTAGAGTGCCATAGTGTCATAGCTCACAGCAGCCTGAGACACTTGGTCTCAAGTAATTC
This sequence comes from Perodicticus potto, assembly GCA_963574655.1. Taxonomy (NCBI): domain Eukaryota; kingdom Metazoa; phylum Chordata; class Mammalia; order Primates; family Lorisidae; genus Perodicticus; species Perodicticus potto. The sequence goes on along the minus strand of CAUYRH010166326.1, from coordinate 13,047 downwards.
TCTTACTTTAGTCTCCCAACTAGCTGGGACTACAGGAGCTAGCTACAATGCCTAGCTAATTTTAGAGATGAGGTCTCGCTCTATCTCAGGCTGGTCTTGAACTCATTAGCTCAGGCAGTCTGCCCACCTCTGCCTCCGTGAGTCCTGGGAGTACAAGTGTGAGCCGCCACAACCAACCAACCTTCTACCAGTCTTTCTAACTTCATCTTATAATATATTATTCCTTTTGTTCATAATTGTAACAAAGTGTCTTACCAGTCCAGGGACACTGTAACTCCTTCTCTTCCTGCTGCTATCTCTTCTAAACTAACATTGCCTCATACATATGCTTTGGTCCAGCTCAAGGAGGCCACAAGGAGGTCTTAGGTGTCATTCTAGCTTTGGCCTTTGGAAAGAAGATATCAGTAGGTTCCCACAGTGATACAGTGTTGAGTTCTTTTTAAATTTGATAGAGTTGGGGTCTTGCTTTTCCCAAGGCTAGTAAGGAGTTCCTGACATTGAGGGACCAACCCAGGTTTGCCCCCCAAAGTTCTAGAGCTGCAGGTGTTGTTAAAGCACCCCACCGAGTACCACAATTTCTCCTATCACTCTCTTTCCTTCTTACTATTTTTTTCTCTCCTTATATTCAAATATTTCTTTCCAACTCCCCTTCTTCTTTTCCTCCTCTTAATCATCTTCTTTTCTGTCTCACTTATTGCTTTTTACACTTATCTTCCTTTTGTCTTTATACTAAAAGGGCACTTCAACACCAAAGCTCTGAAACGAAGTTATTTTAAAGCAAAGGAGGTAGGAGGAAGAAAAGAGCAGGGGAAGGAAGTGAAAAAGAGAAAAAAACATGAGGAGGAACCAAAAGACAAGTTCTTGTAACATTAAAAACCAAAACAGAGCAAGCTTCCCAAAGGACCATGATGCAACTACCACAGAGAATTCCATTTATAAATATAATGGAAATGACAGAAAGGGAATTCCAAATGTGGATGGCAAAAAAATAAAGGGAATTAATAAGAATGTAGAAAAAAAAAAAAAGAATGGATGAAAGATATGAAGAATACAGATAGACTTTGGCAGAACTTAAGGACATAAAGAAGTCAATCAGGGAACTTAAAGATTCAGTAGAAAGTATCAATAACAGATTAGAACACGAAGAAGCAAGAATATCACAGATATAAGATAAAGCTCTTAAGTTAACACAGGCAGTTAAAGAGGGAACAACAAAAAAAAAAAGAAAAGAGATAAAGGACAATATTTATTCAGAAAATTATAGAAATTCATGAAGTACTCATACATGCAAATTATGCATATCCATGAAGAGGAAGAAGAACATTCCAAAGGAATGGAACCTCTATCAGATGATATCATAAATTAAAACTTCTCAAGAAAACATTCCTTTTAGAGGGTTATTGAACTTCGGTTGTCTTAACACAAAGAGAGCATCTCCAAGACACGTTGTAATGATCCTGTCTAGAGTAAAGACAAAAAAGAAAATTCTGTAAGCATTCAGCAGTAAGTGCCAACTGACCTACAGGGGCAGATCATTCAGAGTGACAGAAAACTTTTCAGCTGAAACTTTCCAAGCAAAAAGACAATGATAAACTAACTTTAACTTTCTCAAAAAAAAAAAAAAAAAAAAAACCAAAAAACAATTTTCAGCCTAGAATTCTGTATTCTACTAAGCTAAACTTCAAAATCAATGGAGAAATCAAATATTTTCCTTATATGCCAACACTGAAGAAATTCACCATAACTACACCAGCTCTACAGGAACTACTTAGGCCTATTCTCCACACTGATCATCACAATGGCCCACCAGCAAAGTAAATAATCAGAAACAAAAAGACAAAACATTGCTTCCACATGGTGCAAAGAATAAAACTAAGCAATGTACTTTTACAAAATAAGATGAAAAGAACTCCACTAAAATTATCAACTCTCTCAAGAAATATCCATGGCTTTAATTCCCCACTGAAGAGGTTCAGGCTGACTATTGGATCTACAAAACAAATAAACAAACAAAAAAGCCATCCATATGTTGTCTCCAGGAAACACATCTAAGCTTGAAGGACAAATCTAGACTTAGGGTAAAGTGATAGAAAACAGTTTTTCAGGCAAATGGAAAACAGAAGAAAGGAAAAGTTGCAATCTTGTTCTTAGATATAACCAGATTTAAAGCAAATAAAAGGTAAGAGAGAAAGACGGCCACTTCATTCTGGTCAAGGGAACAATACAACAAGGAAACATATAAATTGTAAATATTTATGCACCCAACTTAAATGGTACCAAAATAATGAAACAGACATTAATTGGTCTGAGTAATATGATATCCCATAACACCATAGTAGCTGGGGACTTTAACACTTTTCTGGTTTAACTGTACTTCTTCTCTAAACACAAACTAAACAAAAATACAATAGACTTAAATGTGACCATAGAACAAGTGGGCTTAACAGTCAAATACAGAGCACACCATCCTAAACCTAGGGAATATACATTCTTCTCATCAGCCCATGGAACACACTCTCAAATAGATCATACCCTACATCACAAATCAAAACTCAACAAAATTAAAAGGCAAGAAAGGTGGAACTCAACTCCAAAAATAATTTTCATACCCATTCAAAATCATGGAAATTAAACAACCTTATACTGAATCACAGCTGGTTTAAAAAATAGATAGAGGAGGAAATTATTAAGTTCCTTATGCATAACAACAATGAAGCTACAAGTTATCAAAAAGTGTGGGATACTGCAAATGCCATCCTTAGAGGGAAATATATTAAATGATATGCCTACATCCAAAAAACAAAGAGAGCACATCAACAATCTAATAAATCATCTTAAGCAAATGAAGAATGAAGAGCAAACCAATCCCAAACTGAGTAAAAAAATAAAGAAAGAAAGAAACAAAATTAAATCAGAAATAAATGAAATTTAAAAAAAGAATTATTCAGAACATTAATGAAACAAAATGTTGCTTCTTTGAAAAGATAAACAAAACTGATAAACCTTTGTCCAGATTAACCAGAAATATAAAAGCAAAATCTTTAATAACCTCAATCAGAAATGAAAAAGGAGAAATAGCAAGAGATACCACTGAGATACAAGAGATTAACTCTGACTACTAAAAGGAACTCTATGCTCAGAAATCTGAGAATGTGGAGAAAATGGACCAATTTCTGTAATCATAGCATCTCCTAGACTTAACCAGAAAGAAACAGATCTCTTGAACAGACCAATATTAAACACTGAGATAGAAGAAACAATATAAAGTCTTTGAACAAAGAAAAGCCACAGACCAGATTGCTTCACACCAGAATTCTATCAAACCTTCAAAGATGAGCTTGGACCTATGCTCAAAACCATGAGAACCTATTACAAACAGTGAGAAACAATGAACTTTCCCCAAAATTTTCTATGAAGCAAACCACCCTGATTCCAAAACCAGGAAAGGACTCAGCTAAAAGGGAGAACTACAGATCAATTTCATGAATTAATATATATATGAAAAATATTCAATAAAATCTTAGTCAATATAATACAGTTACGTATTAAAAAATTATACCTCCCCAATCAAGCAAGCTTCATCTCAGGAATGCAAGTCTGGTTTAACATACAGAAATTCATAAATGTAACTCACCATATTAATAGAAGCAAAAACAAAGACCATATAATCCTCTCAATAGATGCAGAAAAAGCATTTGAACTTAGGTTAGGGAAGATCTCACCCTTTAGGGCCATAGCAACTGAGTGTGATGTGTGCCAGCACTCATTTGCAACTGGACAAAAAAGGGTCAGAGCTCACACCTGACAGTCATGGACTTGTGGCCCCTTACTTACAGGCAGCTTTCCCAACTTAGAGAGCCATCCTTTACTCTCATGTCTAGAAATAGGATGATTTCCCTAGTAGGTGGCAAAATGACCTTGGAGCTCTGCTGAGGCTCAAAGCTGCAATGAAGGAATAGTCCACCAGTGGGGAAGATCTTTGCCAGAACTGCCATAGCAACTGAATGTGGTATTTGTGATTAGACACTAAAAGGCACTGGTAACACAAAAGAGGAAGAACTCATTCACGACATCCAGTTGAGAAATAACAACCCATTCTTCACTAGATGTAATACAAGTTTGTAGAGCCTGCCTCAACCATCTTCCCAGTGACTCCCCCTGCAGGCAGGAAACAAGACATTTGAACCCTGAAAACCCTCTAGGTTCCCCAACCTTACCACACTCAGCATTTAGCCTCTGCCTGCCTCTGTTCTGGGGGAGAATAATCATCCCCTGTAGAGCAGCTTCAAGTTCCCTCCCAAATCCTGGGGCATTCAATTGCTCTATCCAAGGAAATAGAGCTTATTACTGGCAAAAAAAAAAAAAAAAAAAAAAATTCTAAATTTGGCTCTTTCCTGTAAGCATCAACCATTGACAGGAAAAACAGCTCTATAGCTCATTACAACACCTATTGACTCAATCAAGCAAAGTATGGATTATTCTTACTCAGAAGCATCATCCATCATCTCACAGAGTAAGCTGGGAGTCCTTGTACAACTCTATTGCTGGAAAGAGGTAAAGATAGCAGCATAGAAGCAACCTGAGCAGACACTGATTTTTAGGAGAGAAACAAAAGTTACACAAAATTTGATCTGTGAGGGATTTCCTTCTTCCATTGTAGTCCTATGGGATGAAAGGGGTGCTAATAAGAGTCTGTGCACGTACATTCCATAAGATATAATATGCAGTAGAGCTCTGATGTCTGATAATTTGAAATTTCTTCAGCTGAATTATTCCTAATTGCTCTGGTGCATGGATCCAGGTCCACTCAGGACCCAGCCTTCCAGCAGTAGTCTTTATATCATCCCTATGGGCTGAAGAGGGAACACATGATCCCTAGTCATGTGCACGTTGATGAAGGACAGAAAACTCTTCCACCCCAGTGTGAGAGATGAACAGGTTAGGAGCCATAGATACCACAGGAACCTTATGGGAAGCCTGGAGTAACTGTCATTGTGTGTCATAAGTGTAGGAGGAGAAACATTGATGGCCAGAAGTTCTGGACCTCCTAGGCAGACTATGGGCTGCTGAGATAAAGCCCTATCTGTGCACCTGTGCATCACCAGTCCCAACAATATTGCAACACCATCATATGTGTGACTGTGGCCTCCAAATCATCAAAGACCATCCTAAAGTTTTTGATGTGTCTGAGTTTGAAGGTCCGGCAGCTGGAGAGTAACTGCTGGCCTGCAACTTCACACTTCCAGAGTTCTGCCTGGACACCAAGATCCGACCACTGTCCCCACTACTACCACTGGGTACCACTGGGCTGTAATTGAAAACCTCAGGTTCAACACTTCCCTCAGGACTCCCAGCGCAGGGCAGCTGTCACTATTGGACTTGGTTTGAAGGAGTCTCCAGCAAAGAGTAGGCTCCCTACCAAACTATTAACCTAGATTTAAGAAAAAGAAGAGTAATTGAGACTAAAACAGCAAATGACCCCTGGAAACATGATAAAACAAAATATTTTGACAACACCAAAGGAACACAATGGAACTACAGTAGTAGCATTCACCCACAAAGGCTCAGCACCCTGTAGCTCAGTGATTAGTGTTCCAGCCACATATACTGGGTCTGGTGGGTTAGAACCTGACCTGGATCTACTAAACAACAATGAAAACTATGACAAAAAAATAGCTGAGTGTTGTAGTCCCAGCTACTTGGGAGGCTGAGGCAAGAGAATCACTTAAAATTAGATAGAGGTTGCTGTGATCTGTGATGCCATGACACTCCACTGAGGGTGACATAGTCAGACTCTGTCTCAAAAAAAATTTAACAATTCACTCACAATGAAATTGTTGAAATGGTAGAAATAGAATTCAGAATGTGGATGGCAAATAAAATAAATGGAATGAAAGAGAAAGGTAAAAACCAACAAAAAACCTAGACCAAAAATTTTCAGGAAATCAATAAAAATTTGAATAAAAGTTAATTACGAGCTAAACAACATATGAAAATATATAATTGAACTTAAAGAAGTGAGTGAGTCCTTTAGGGTATCTCAAAATGCAGCTGAAAGCTTTAAGAACAGACTAAATCAAGGAGAAGAAAGAATGTTAGAGCTTGAAAACAAGGCTCTTGATATAACATAGTCATCCAAAGAGGCAGAGATGATTATCAAAAATCTGCAAAGTCACTAACCAAAATAAGGGACTACCTGAAGGAAATTAACTTTCATATTAGAGGTATATCTCAAGGAGAAGAAGAAATTGGTAAACCATAGAAAATATATTGGAGGGAAATACTGAGGAAAATATCCCTGGTATTAGCAGAAATTTAGACATTCAGATACAAGATGGACATACAAAACCAGGAGGAGTCATAGCTTTGGTGATCTCCAAGACACATATTAATCCATGTGGCCAAAGTAAAACTGGAGAAAAAAATATTGCAAACAGCAAGACGAAAATGTCAAATAACCTACAAAGGGAAACACATTAGGCTAATTGGAGACTGCTCAGGGGAAACTTTCCAAGCCAGAAAAGATAGGGGGCCCGTCTTCAATCAACTTAAACAGAATAATAGCCTGACTAGAATTCTATATCCTGAAAAACTAAGTTTAACACTTGACAAATTAAACCTTTCCCAGCCAAGCAAACACTGAAGGAATTTTCCATGACTAGACCTGCTCTGAATGAAATACTCAGAACAGCAGTTTTTAGAAATCTCAACTTCACATAAATATCTTGAAACCCCATCTAGGTTTATTTGACCTTTATCTTTTCATATCTGAAACTCTATTATTCCAGGTGAGAACTCTTACCCCCAACAATATTAACACATTTATTTTTTCAATCCTCTATATTTTTTTAAATAATTCAATATAACTTAATGTACAAAACTATACACAATTACTAAAGAAGAGATCAGGGTTCATTTTAATTTTTCACTTATTACATCATACCCTAAACCAACTATCTCTCTTTCTCTCTCATCATCATCATGAAAATCTATGGTACACAACAAAAGTATTTACCCAGGGGAAAATGTACAGCTTTCAATGCCTGCATCAAAAAAGGCAGAAAGACCACAAATATCACAAATTGACAAAGTAATGTCACACTTTAAAGAATTAGAGAAGAAAGAGTAAACAAAACCTAAAGCCAACAGGACAAAATAAATGATTAAGATCAAAGCAGAAGTAAATTAGCTGGAAAACATAAAAATACAAAGGGTTAACAAAAGTAAAAGTTGGTTCATTGAAAAGATTTTTAAAATATCCACAGGCTTCTTATAAGATGAAACAGAATAAGAAGGACCTAAATATGCTCAATCATAAATGTGAAATGTTACATTATAATTGACATCGAAGAAATACAAAACATCATCCATGAATATGACATAAATCTTTACTTACCTAAACTAGAGAACATACAGAAAATAGACAGTTCCTAGGAAAACCGACCCTTCCAGCACTCAACCAGGAAGAAACAGAGCTACTTCACAGACCACAATGAGGGATAAGTTCCAAAAAAGTAATAAAAATCCTCATAATAACAACATCTAAAAAGTCTGGACCAGATGGATTCATAGCTAAATGCTACCAGATCTACAAAGATGTGGTACTCATAAATGAATCCATAATAAAGAAAGAGGGAATCATCCCCAACTCATTCTATGAACTCAGTATCACCTACATGCCAAAACAAGGAAAAGGAACAATAAAAAAATCATCAAACCAATATCCCTTATGAATATGGATGCCAAAATCTTTGATAATATACTAGCAATCCAAATTTGATAACACAACAGAAAAAAATCTTTAAACCAACAACAAAAAAAATCTACCAGTACCAAAATAGTGTTCATTCCAGGAATGCAAGGATAGTGCAACATAAACAAAACAATAAATTTTATTCACCACATAGAGAACAGCAAAAAAAAAAAAAAAAAAGTGGTGATTTTTATATATGCAGAGAAAAATATTCAACAAAACCTACCACGCTGTCATGATAAAACCCTCAACCCTCAACCGTCACAGGCTGGCGCCTGTGGCTCAAAGGAGTAGGGCGCCTGCCCCATATGCCAGAGGTGGGCAAACCCAGCCCTGCCCCAAAACTGCACACACACACAAAAAACCCTCTCATAAATTTAGCGTTTGTATATGATAAAACCACAGCCAGCATCACACTAGATGGAGAAAAGTTGAAAACATTGTGTAAGAACAGACACAAGACAAGGATGGTCACTGACACCACTTCTACTCAACACAGTGCTGGAAGTCCTAGGCAGACCAATTGGGCAAAATAAATAAATAAATAAATAAATAATCCAAATGGGGAACGATAAGAAACAGCAGGTAAAACTAACGTTTTTTGCAAATAAGATCTTGTACCTACAAAATTCCAAATGTTCTACCAAAAGCCTCCTGGAATTTATAAATAAATTCAGCAAATTCTCAGAATAAAAAATCAATGCACAAAAATTATTAGTATCTCTATACACCAAGAGGTATCAAACTGAGAGTCAAATCAAAGTCTTAATACCATTCAAAATAGATACAAGGAAAATAATATCCCTAGGGATATACTTAAACAAGCAAATAAATGATCTCTAGAAGAAGAACTATGAAACTCTAAGGAAAGAAAAAGAAGACGGCACAAGGAAATAGAAAAAATATATATCATGCTCATGAAAAGGTGGAATCAACATAGTTTCAATCTCCTTACTACCCAAAGTAATTTACAGATCCAGTGCAAACCCATGAAATTACTAATACCATAATTTAAAGATCTGTAAAAATAATTTTATGCTTTGTTTGGAACCAGAAAAGAATAGCCAACAAAATCTTGAACAAAACTAGCAGATTTGGAGGCATCACCTTTCCAACTTCAAAATATACTACAAAGTTATAGTAACCCAAATAGCATCATACTGGTACAAAAATAGAGACAGACCAATGGAACAGAACAGAGAATCTGGATATGAAACCATCTTCCTATAACCAATGATCTGTAACAAAGAAGATCACATATACTGGAGAAAAGTCCTATTCAATAAATTGTTCTGGGAAAATCAGATAGCCACATGGAGAATAACTCTCACCACTCACAAATATTAATTCAATATGGATAAAAAAAATTACATCTAAGGAATGAAGCCATAATAAATCTAGAGGAAAATGTCAGAAAAACTCTTCTAGAAATTGGCCTAAGAAAAGAATGTATGACTAAGATCCCAATGATGATCATTGAATCAACAAAAATTTAAAAAATGAGATTTGATGAAGCTACAAAGCTTATGCACAACTAAGGAAACATTAAACAGAAAAAAATAGACAACATACAGAATGGCAGAAAATATTTGTATGCTACACAACCAATAAAGGATTAACGCATTTTCAGAATTTACAAAGAACTTAAGCAAATCAGCAAGAATAAAACATAAAAACACTGGGTGGCACCTGTGGCTCAAAGGAGTAGGGCACCGGCCCCATATGCCAGAGATGGCAGGTTCAAACCCAGCCCCAGTCTTAAAACAAAACAAAACAAAACAAAAACCACAAAAACACTATTAAAAAGTGGCCAAAGTGACATTATCAGAAGCTTCACAGAAGAAGAAAGACAAGCTGTCAACATAGGAAAAAATGCTCAGTGTCACTATCATAACACAAATGCAAATTAAAACTGCAATGTGATATCACCTTACTCCAGTTAAAATGACTTTTGTTAAAATGTTTAAAAACAATAGATGTTGGCATAGACGCAGGGAGAAATGAATGCTTATCCAATGTTAGTGAGACTGTAGATTAGTACAACCCATATGACAAACAGTGTGAAGATTCCCCAAAGAACTAAAAGTAGACCATCCATTCAATCCAGCAGTCCCACTATTGAGTATCTATCCCAAGGAAAAGATGCTTTTCTTTGAAAAGACACCCATACTCAAATGCTTATAGTGAAACAATTCACATTTACAAAGATGTGTAATCAATCCAAATACCCCTCAATTCATCAGTAGATTAATAACATACTGTGTGTGTGTATACAGCAAGAGGGAGAGAGGTCAATAGCATGCTACTTAGCCATAAAAATGATGAATTAATACTTTTTGGAACAATCTGGATGGAAATGAAGACCATTCTCCTGAGTGAAGTATTTCAAGAATGGAGAAACAGATACCACATTTAGTCACTATTAAATTGGAATTGACTAATGAGCACACATGTGCACAGATGAAACAAAAATTCAGCAGAAATCAATTGGGAAGAGAGGGAAAGAAAGGATGGGCAAAAATAAACTTAATGGGTACAATTAATACCACTTGGCTAATGGGCACACATATAGCTAGGACTCAAACTTTACAAAAGCAATCCATGTAACATAACACATTTATACCTCCTTAATATTTTGAAATAAAAATATGAATAAATTAGGACATTTAAAAAGAAAATATCTCTATTGTTGAAAGTGAAATATTAAATTCATCTATTATTATAATATTGCCATCTGTCTCAGCCTTTAGATCTATTGATATTTGCTTTATAATTTTTAATAATCTGATATTGGGTTATTATATATTTGAAATGTTATATCCTCATGTGAATTGACCAGTTATCATTATATAATTGCCTTCTTTGTATTTTTTCTTCCCTGTTTTTGACTTAAAGTTTATTTTGTCAGATATAAGTAAAGGTATTCATGCTCTGTCTTGGTTTACATTTGCATAAAATATTTTTTTCATCCCTTCACTTTTAATCTTTTACTCTATGTATTTCTTAAAGTTGAAGTTAGTCTATTTTATGAAGCATATATTCAGGTCTTTGTTTAATCCATTCATCTGGTCTATGTTGTATGATTAGAGAACTTTATCCATTTACATTCAAGGCAATTACTAACAGATAAGGATTTTACTATTATTATTTTGTTAATTATTTTCTGGGATTTTTTTTTGGTAGGTCATTTGTTATTTTCTTTTTTTTGCTGTTTTCCTTTGTTATTTGATGATTTTTTTATAGCTGTGTAATTTTATTCCTTTCTATTTTTATTTTTGTGTTACACTGTGGCATGGATGGGCCCACTGAAGAGGTGGTTGTGGTGCCTAAGGTGTGGTAGGTTGTCAAACAGTCATATACCTTAAATATTCCTATATTGGTTATAAGTGAAGCCCCACTTCAAAATACCATTTTTCTGTTTTGTGCTGATATAGCAAAATACATAAAACTGGGCAATTGATAGAGAACACAGATTTAATTTTTATAGCTATGGTGGTTGGGAAGTCAAGGAGATCACATAATGTGAAGACCTTCATACTGTGCAATCCCATAGTAGAAGACAAAAATGTTGCCATGTGACAGAGGACAAGGTGCCAAACTCATAATTTTAACAATAATCAACCACCATGATGACTAATTCACTACTGGGATCAAGATATTAACCCATTCATGAGAATAGAGACCTCAGGACCTAATTGATTCTTAAAAATCCCACCTGTCAACATTACTGTTCTAGAAATTAAGTTTCTAACACATGAACTGTGGGGAACACGTTTAAATCATTGCATTTTTTCAACACATTTTATAGTTTCAAATGCTTTTCTATTGTTGTTTAGCATCTATTCATCTCACCTTAAAGAACTTCTCAGTATTTCTTGCAAGTTTTAAGTCTTTCTGGATATAGATGTCTATTTTGTTCTTAACTTTGGGATAATTCTAGCTATTATTTCTCTGATAAAGTTTTCTGGTTCTTCCTGTCTCTCTTTTCCTTCTTGTCTTTCTATAATCTATATTTTAGTCAACTTGACTGCTCCCATAAATGATATAAAATTTCTTTACTCATTTCATTTCTGCTTTTGTTCTTTTGTTAATTTACATTGCTCTGTCTTCACATTTCCTTTTGCTTCTTTTTCGTTGGTTCAGTCTACCATTAACCTCCTCTAGTACTTTCATTTTTTTTTTTTTTTTTTGGTAAGTTACTGTATTTTTCAGCTGTAAAATTTGTTTACTATTAAATTTTTCCTTACTCTTTGTTGAAATTTTTATTGCTTTCGTGCATTGTTCTCCTGACTTAGTCTTATGATAGTTATTTTGAATTCTGTGGCAGATAAATCATATATCTCTGTTTCACTAATCTCAGTTTGCAGAACTGAGATTGTTTGTTCCTTTTTAGGGGACTTATTTCTCTGATTGTTCATCTTTATTGCCCCTTTTTGTTGATATCTGGTTGTTAGAAAAAATAATCCTCTCCCTAAATTCATATTTTGACCTTATGCAAAAGAATCCCCTCACCAATCACCCTGGGCATAGGGTCTGGCAGACTATTAAACCAACGTACTCATCCAAACTACATTATTTGTTCTAAGTTGGCTGCAGGCATCTAGAGTATACTGGATACTTTCAATTATCTGTGACACACATAAAAGTATTCAACATTAAGGGTAGCCCCCATACATCTCTATAAATGCAGTCCAATTCTTTCCCAGGAAGAAGCTATAATTTTGAGTTTACTCTTTGGTGACCAGGGAAGAAAGGCTTTAATGAATGAAAGGTAGGTTAAATTATCTTCTTTTGTCCATTTGGACCCCAGTTATTTAGAGTACACTATATCCCATCAGACTTTAGACACAGGTGAGACAGAAATCAGTACCTTGGCAGCTTCAGAAAAAGTTAGGACTGGACATGAAGTGTTAAGTATTTTCGCCACCCGCATCAATTTTGAAGGCAAGCATTTCCTTCTGATCATATAGTCCTATGCGAAGAGTAGGAATTATGCCAAGAGGACGTCACAAATTATCATAGTGGCTTCATTTTTTCTCATTTTGAAATTTTCTGTGGTGCAGAAGCCTCTCAAATTCTTGATTTCTCTCAAAGAAATTTGTTCATGTATTATTTCATCACTGCATTTATGGGGAAAAGAATATCTCCGGGCTCTCTATTTGCCTTCTTCTTTTATCAACTTACTTAGTTTTTTAATATATATAATGTGATATCATCTGCAAATAGAGATGATTTTACTTCATTGTTTCAAATTTGGCTGCTTTTAATATATTTTTCTTGTTTAGTTGCTCCTA
>CAUYRH010166323.1:0-12015 GCA_963574655.1 Perodicticus potto | reverse complement strand
GAGAGAGCAGGTTAGTAATTTAGTAAAAAGATGTTTGAAAAGAGCTATAAGAACATAAGTTAGGGTGAGAATGAATAAGCAGAAAAGAACAGATTTAAGCACATTTCCCTACACTACATTAAACCAGTTTTCTTTTTTTTTCTTTTCCTTTCCTTTGTTTTCTTTTTGCAGTTTTTGGCCGGGGCTGGGTTTGAACCCGCCACCTCCAGCTTATGGGGCCAGCGCCCTACCCCTTTGAGCCACAGGCACCGCCTATAAACCAGTTTTCTTGAGAATAGTTAGTAAAAGAGTTCTATCTTAGTGGTATACAGATTACATTTTTTCCCCTCCCACTTTCCCAAAGTCTAAAGTCCAAAGTCTAATTAAGACAAGTCCTGTAAGGAATTTCCTCAGGCTTCAGCCATGAGTTGATCAGCCAGCTCCCGGTACGTGGCTGGAGCAGGGCATGTTGACCATCTCAAAAGTTATCTTGCAGTGTTGGCTAGACCAGTTTGCTTCACACAGCTCTCTGGAGCCTGCTGTGATGAATCCAGGAGAGGATCTCTTTCCTCTTCACTGCTGTAGGTGTGGTCTGGATGATGGTGTAGGTTTCTTTCTGCTTTGGTTTGAGTGTGACCAGTTCCAATCGGCTGGTGTTGGGGTTCCAATCCTCCTGCTGCAGCTTTCTGAACAGACTGGCCTGAGATCCTGCCATCTACCTCAAACTGCAGGGGTTATGGTGGAACTTGCCCTCTTCCCTTAGTTTTGTTCACTAAAAAGATCAACTCACAGATTAATAAGAGAAAAGTTTATTTTCAAATACCATGAGCATGGGAGAACCATAAGGAGTGAGCGCAGGTGTGATAAAAGACTTTTGTGATAAAAAGACTTCATCTCCTTTGGGTAGCAATGGGCTTCCTGGATTGAATGGTAGGTCTGCTTTTAGTTCTTTAAGGAATCTTCCTAAGCATGAAACCATAAAAATTCTAGAAGAAAGCATAGGAAAAAACTCTTTTACACATTGGCCTAGGCAAATGATTTATTACTAAGACCCCAAAGAGAACATCAAAAATAAATAATTGGAACTTAATTGAATTAAAAAGCATCTGCCTGGTTTCACATCAGAATTCTACCAAACCTTTAAAGAGAAGCTAGTACCTATATTACATAACCTTTTTCAAAACATAGAAAAAGAAGGAATACTTCCCAACACATTCAATGAAGCAAATATCACCCTGATCCCCAAACCAGGAAAAGACCCAACAAGGAAAGAAAATTATAGACCAATATCTTTAAGGAATATAGATGCAAAAATATTCAATAGGATCCTAGCAAACAGCATCCAGCAACACATCAGACAAGTTATACAAGTTATACTATGACCAAGTCAGTTTTATCCCAGGATCTCAAGGTTGGTTCAATATACGTAAGTCTATAAGTATAATAATACCTCACATGAACAAAATAAAAAATAAAGACTATATGATTACCTCAATTGATGCAGAAAAAGCTTTTGATAATATCCAGCATCCTTTCATGATCAGAACATTTAAGAAAATAGGTATAGAGGGGACATTTCTTAAACAGATAAAGGCCATCTACAGCAAAGGCACAGCCAATATCATATCGAATGGAGTAAAATTGAAAACATTTCACTCAGATCAGGAACCAGGCAAGGTTGCCCATTGTCTCCACTGCTTTTTAACATTGTATTGTAAGTCTTAGTCATTGTAATCAGCCAAGAGAAGGTGATCAAGGGTATCCAAATAGGGTCAGAGAGATGCAACTACAAAACTCTTAGAAGTGATCAAGGAATACAGCAATGTCTCAGGATACAAAATCAATACCCACAAATCAGTAGCTTTTATGTATACCAACAGTAGCCAAGTTGAAAAAACAATCAAGGACTCTATTCCTTTTATAGTAGTGCCAAAGAAGAAGAAATATTTGGGAATTTACTTAACAAAGTATGGGAAAGATCTCTATAAATAGAACTATGAAATTCTGTGAAAAGAAATAGCTGAAGATGTTAACAAATGGAAAAACATACCACGCTCATGGCTGGGAAGAATCAACATTGTTAAAATGTTCATACTACCCAAAGCAATCTACAAATTTAATGCAATCCCTATTAAAGCACCACTGTCATACTTTAAAGATCTGGAAAAAATACTACTTCATTTTATATGGAACCAGAAAAAACCTCGAATAGCCAAGACATTCTTCAGAAATAAAAAATCAGTATGAATCATGCTATCATGGTACTGGTACAAAAATAGAGAGGTAGATGTATGGAACAGAACAGAGA
This sequence comes from Perodicticus potto, assembly GCA_963574655.1. Taxonomy (NCBI): domain Eukaryota; kingdom Metazoa; phylum Chordata; class Mammalia; order Primates; family Lorisidae; genus Perodicticus; species Perodicticus potto. The sequence goes on along the minus strand of CAUYRH010166323.1, from coordinate 9,728 downwards.
ACCAAGAGATGAACCCAGGCACTTATCATCATTTGATCCTTGACAAACCTATTAAAAATATAAATTGGAGGAAAGATTCCCTATGTAACAAATGGTGCTGAGTGAATTGGCTGGTGACTTATAGAAGACTGAAACCTTTCACCATTAACAAAAATTGACTCTCACTGGATAAAAGATTTAAACTCAAGACATGAAACTTGAAGACAGTGCAAGGGAAACACTTAAAGAAATTGACCCGGGAGGATACTTTTTTTTTTTTTTTTTTTTTTCTGGGCAGTGCAGTATTTACTTGTCACATGACCTTGAATAAGGCATTTACCATTTTAAATCAGCAAAACAAATTAATGCCTGCCTTTCACACTTCATGGGCAGGTTTGCCACATTGCACAATTTCAGGGGGCCGGGAGGATACTTTATGAGGAAGACCCCCTGGGCAATTGAAGCAACACCAAAAATACATTACTGGGATCTGATCAAACTAAAAGGCTTCTGCACAGCCAAGAACACCGTAAGTAAAGCAAGCAGACAGCCCTCAGAATGGGAGAAGATATTTGCAGGTTATGCTTCTGACAAAGGTCTGATAACCAGAATCCTCAGAAAACTCAAACTTAATAACAAGAAAAGAACAAGTCATCCTATTTCGTTGTGAACAGAAGCTTCTCTGAAGAAGACAGGCACATAGTCTATAGACACCTAAAAAAAAGTTCATCTTTAATCATCAGAGAAATGCAAATAAAAACCACTTTGAGATATCATCTGACTCCAGTAAAAGTAGCCCACATCACAAAATCCCAAAACTACAGATGTTGGTGTGGATATGGAGAAAAAGGAACACTTCTGCACTGCTGGTGGGAATGCAAGCTAATACGTTCCTTTTGGAAAGAAGTTTGGAGAACATTTAGGGATCTAAAAGTAGACCTGCTGTTCGATCCTGCAATTCCTCTACTAGGTATATATCCAAAAGGCCAAAAATCACTTTACAACAAAGATATTTACAGCAGAATATTTATTACATCCCAGTTCATAATTGCCAAGTCATGGAAGAAGCCCAAGTGCCCATCGACCCATGAATGGATTAATAAATTGTAGTATATGTATACCACGGAATATTATGCACCTTTAAAAAAGATGGAGACTTTACGTCTTTTATGTTTTCATGGATGGAGTTGAAACATATTCTTCCTAGTAAAGTACCTCAAGAATGGAAGAAAAAGTATCCAATGTACTCAGTACTATTATGAAACCAATATATAATCACCCACACTTCCATATGAAAGGTAAAACACAGCTATAGTCCAGGATGAAAGAGGAAGGGGAAGGTTGGATGGAGGGAGGGTAATCAGTGGGATCACACCTACGGTGCATTTTGCAAAGATACATGTCAAATCTAGTAAGTGTAGAGTATAAATGTCTTAACACAATGATTAAGTGAGGTGAAGGCTATGTTAACCAGTTTGATGTAAGCATTCCAAATTGTACATAAAATCAGCACATTGTACCTCATACATGCATTAATGTATGCAGGATTTATGTATTTATGACTTAATAAAAATAAATAAATAAAAATAAATAAAAACCTCCTGCACAGCATAGGAAATAATCAACAGAATGAATATACAACCTATAGACTAGGAGAAAATATTCACAAACTATGCATTTGACAAAGAACTAATATCTAGAATATACAAAGAACTCAAAATCAGCATGGAAAATCCAACCATCAAAAAGTGGGCAAAAGACATGAACAGAAGTTTTTTGAAAGAAGATAGACAAATGGCTAAAAATTAATTTAAAAAATGCTCAACATCACTAATCAGGGAAATGCAAATTAACACTACAATGTGATACCAGCTTATCCCTATCAGATTGGCCATTATTAAAAAATCAAAACACAATCAATGATGGGGTAGATACGGAGAGAAAGGAAGGCTTATGCACTGTTGGCATTACTACAAATTAGTACAACCTTCCTTTTTTAATATACAAAACACAACTGATTATACTAGTAGTATTAGCACTGCTAGAGCAGAAATGTCTCTGTGTACATGGGGTTGTCATCCAGCTCCCCCCATCTGAATGGGTGATCCCAGCAGCTCGCCCCTTTCTCCAGAAGACCCATCAGCAATTCCAGTGAGACTAACATCCATCCTTTTAAGATGGCCAGTTCCCTTCCAAAATTTCCAAGCATATTTCTGGGTCTTCTTTCAGTGGAGTTAAAAGGATAAATGTAATCTCCAGAAGGGAATGCCAGATATCAACAGAGGAGACATTGAAATAAAATAAATTACACTGAACCCACATCTCCCATTCACCAAGTCAAGATTTCTTAAGCCTTTTTGTCAGACAAAGCCTTCCTCTTATTACCTTTATTTCCCTGACTAATGCATAGTGGTAAAGCCACCCATTTGGGCTAATTTTTTAATTAGACATAAGGCTGAATGGGCCAAGATGTGCCCTAACCCATAAATTTAACCACAAACTAGTCATTTTTTAAATAACATTTTTATCTCATTGGTGTTAGCATGGTCTCTTATACATAAATTCATAACTATTCATATATGAAAAGCCTTAGTCAGAATGTTCGCCTTGAGCAGAACCCGTGGGAAGATGTTACAATTCATCTCAAGCCACATTTTGATGAGAATGAGGCAAAATGATAATTAAGTGAAATAAACCCAAATCACAGAAGGCTTATGTCATAGGATTTTAGTGCAGTAAGGGGACTCTGAAAATGATCAACGAGGATGCTTTTATTTTACAGAAGAGAAAAATGAGACCCAAAAAAGAGAAATGCACAAAATCACACAACTAGCTAGTCATCCACCCAGCAACACGTTAGTTGATGACAATTGTGTGCCAGCCCTGAAGTGGAAGTCCAGAGGTGAATAAATGGTACCCAGAGGGGTCCACTGTCTTCAAAGTTGGAACTAGGACGAGGTCACCTCGGTTCTACAGTAAAGATCTCCCCTTCCCAGAAACAGGGACTATTGAAAGGGTCCCTGTCCCCTTTAGGGCATCAAAGTGGAACGCCACTTAATGCCTATTTGTGTGAGTAAACACTCACCCAAACCCACACCCTGAGAGTTTCACAAACCATCAAGGAGCCACTTAGACACAAGTAGACTAACGACCTCTGTTTGAAAATAAAGAAGATTTGGGAAATTGATGATTTCCAAAGTCATGCAAATAACATTCAATTCAATGGTATTATCAAATCCCCGCATGACTTTAAATGCTTTCTCCTTCATTTCAAGCCACTGCTAAATTATCTATGCCCCAGAGCATGAAAATGCAGTGCATAAATCAAAAACAAGTCAGGTTTTTTTTTTTTTTTCTGTGCCTAGTGCAGAAATGTCAATTTGCCACATCATTTAGCAGGAGAGAAGAAAGCTCCAGATGGAATGCGAGGAAGCATGAGCAATGAGCCTGATCATTTGGGGGGGAAACTTGGGTATTCCTGACCAAAGTGAATTCCTTCCTTTTAGAGGAAGGCATTAACATGTGAAGTATGAAGTCAGAAGAACTGCCTCTCCTTGCCAGATAGCCTCGCTTTTGATTTCAGGTGTATTCACTTCTAATCTTCTCCCTGCCACTGACCTATTTGGGCTACCCAGAACACCACCATCAGCCCTGTCAACTGGTTTAATTTTACAACTTTTGTTTGTTTGCTTTCAGAGACAGGGTCTCACTTTGTCACGCAGGCTGGATCGCAGTGGCCCAATCAGAGCTCACTACAACTTCAAACTCTTGGCCTCAAATCATCCTGCTGCTCCAGCCTCCCAAAATACTGAGATTACAGGTGTGCACCACCCTGCCTAGCCTACAATGAACTGCTGACTTCCCACACAAAATCCAGACGAATCTATCTTAGCAAGCATAAAGCTAAGTGCTTAAACTGCACAGAGGAAAATTCATGTGCCCACCCACCACCACAGGAAGGGGCTATAAGTGGCTATTTGCTTCTATGGCAAAATCCCAAAGCTAGGATTTAGAAGAGCCAGGTTCTTGGTCCAGGTCTGACAGGAGATCTAGATTTTCATTCTCCTGGTGCCTGGAGCAGGAGAGGCACTAATGCTACGTTGTCCATCAGACATCCTTCTCCCAGCATAGATCATCTTCTCCACTGGACATGGCCCTGTACTGCCTCCTACTTACATCCCATCAATTCCTTCTTCTAAGTGATTGTTCATCTTTTTAGTCACTTAGTTTTCATAAGTCAGGACTGGCCATCTTCCATACCATCTTATCCCACCCAAGCACCATCAACGGAAACTTAAATTCTAACTCTGAATAGCTTCACCTCTGACATTGGCCTCACTTGGTTCTGATATCCTAGAACTTTCTATTTGTCTCACATACTTTCCCTTGACTATATAATGATTCATACTGGTGTTTGGGATTATTTTCTGTGTGCATTATTTCTGAATTGCTTTACTATCTTTGCCTCGATGCTCATCTGACTCTTATACTCCTTTAAATACTCAGAAGTCCTAGTTTCTTGCCCCAAATCTTTTTCAACTATCCCCAAATAGTCTGAGCAAGATCAGTGCTCCTCCATTTTCTTATCTAAAATATAAAAAAATCCCTAAAATAGGGGCGGAGCCTGTGGCTCAGTGAGTAGGGCACCGGCCCCATATACCAAAGGTGGCGAGTTCAAACCCAGCCTTGGCCGAACTGCAAAACAAAAAATAACAACAACAACAAAAATGGCTTCTCATAATAAACAGATACTATTATTAAAAAAAGAAAAAGAAATCCCTAAAATAATTTCTAGCTCTAATAGTCTCTAAGTCAAAGATTTTATTTACTGTTTAGAAATTAAGATTTTTCTTTTTGCATTTTATTGTTATTACTTCTTTTAATTCCCAGAATAAATGTAGTATATTATAGATACTTAATCCAGGAGGAAGTTTGACAGAGGTCAGTGAGATTGTTTCTCTGGCAACTCTTTGTGGAAGTGGCCGGAATTCCAAGGGTTAAAATCAAGTGCCTTTGAGAGTGTCCCTCACCTACCGGGACCTTCCGCCATTAAGCTAAGAGCATCAGAGGTCTTTTTCTAAATCCTTGAAACATGGGAGAAGATGATACAAATGCAGCTCAATATTTACTGAAAGCAAAAAGTTGTCTTAAAAAAAAAAATCTGTCATCAGAGCTTATAATCTTCAACCAAGAAGAACCAATTTCCTTACCTCCAAAGGGCAAAGTCTTCTGTCTCCTTAAATAAAGACAAAAGCACAGCATGTCACCCAACAACCCAACCCAATTTAAGAAGAAAGAATTGAAATGATCAACAGTTTCAGCCTGCAATTTGGAAACAGAGATTGAGATCTGATCATTCTGGCATGTTCCTCATTTTCTGGTTGAGGAAAAAATAAAGGATATTTATGAGAACTGTCCTCTGTTATTAAAGCAAGATGATTGCTTCAGCCTTTCTAAAATGTTTTGTAATATTAATTTTTCCCTAATGACATTTTTAATATACTTCACGATAAATGCCTGTCAAAGTCTTGCTCTCACTAGTGTTGATGTGTGGGCCTGTAATAAGCATGACCCAAGTCTCCCACAACAGATTGGAACCATCCATTACCCAATGCCATGGCCAATTTGCACTTCTCATCCACAAGTCATTTTTTCCTTCCAGCTGTTAGCTAAATTTGTCCTTGCAACCATTTTCTCCAGTTCTGGAGACTTGGATGTAACAGTCTAGTTTTGCAGGTAAATGAATAAGGAGGGGTCATGTGCTCTCCACCAAAGGATAGTAGATAAAGGACACGGTCAGCTTGCAGAGAAGAGCCCTAGTGGGAAACCCTACATGGCCTTTTGAACCTGTGGCTCCCCCAGTCACAGACATCAGCCTTAAGGCTAGTTTTGGACAGGCTACTGCTGATTTCAGAGGCACCCTACTTTGTTTTACCAACCCAACTAATTCAGATGGCTCTGCAAAAATGAAGCTTTGGAGTTTTGTTTTGTTTCCTTAAGCAATGTTGAATAGATTCTCTTGCTCCGATTCTAAGAAAAAAAAAGAAAGAAAGAAAAAAGAAGAGAGTAAGAAACAAATGGATGGGGAGAAATTTGGGCCGGTTCTCTGGAATACCCAGCACCCAGTCCGAAATGACAGCGCCAATGCACATGTTGGGAAATCTGTGAGCTGCTGGCTGTTCTCAAGTGAAATATACATAAATATTTGAAATTACTTCATCCCTGATTTCATTATTTCATTCATTTATTCATTTATTAATAAGAATTCATTGCCGCATGTTAGGCCAGGCATAGGGAATACATGTATGATTAATTATTGTTTGGAGAATCTCTTATCTGTAAGCTCTGTGAGACTGAGTCTCTCCTATTTACTGTTACATCCTCAAGTCTAGCACAGTATGTGGCAGAGAGCATGTCCAGTGAAAAAGATACTGAGAAAGAGGAAGAGAAAAAGAGAGAGAAAAAGAAAAATAAGGGCAGGAGAGAGCTAAGTTCTATCTATCTAAGCATCTTAGAACAATATGTAGTATCTAAGTTCTATCTATCTAAGCATCTTAGAACAATATGTAGTATCTGACCCAGAGTAGAGGCTCAATGAATGTTAGTTGTTCATGGATATAATGGAATTCACGTGATTCATTTAAAGTGTTCATTACATTGCTTTGTTTTGTTTTTGAGACAGAGTTTCATTCTGTTGCCCCAGGCTAGAGTGCCATGGCATCATAGCTCACAGTAACCTTAAACTCCTAGACTCCAGCAATCCTCTTGTCTTAGTCTTCCAAGCACAGGCATCCACCATGATGCCTGGCTAGTTTTTCTATTTTTAGTAGAGACAGGGTCTCACTCTCACTCAGGCTGGTCCCCAATAAAACTCCTGAGCGCAAGTGATCCTCTGGCCGCAGCCTCCCAGAGTGCTAGGATTATAGGCGTGGGCCACCACCCCAGACTCATTTACTGCATTGTATGACTTGAGTCATTTGTGCTTAGACTGGATAAAAATATCTTCATAAAACAACGTTATGCTTTATTGACACTTGTTCAGAGTGTGATTTTTAACTGGTATGCTGTGGTACACTGGAGTGCTGTGAGCAGAAGTTTAACTATAGGTTCAAGTTTAACTATAGGTTCAAGTGTGCCATGAGATTGAAAAAAGGTTGAAAAACACTGGTTTAGAGGGAAGTGAATATAGTTAGCAGCTACTTGTCTTCATTATATGTCTTTGTAGGTACTCAAATATGTTTTCGCAAAAGTCATTAGCTAGGTTAAATGATTTCTAGGGAAGGTTGTAAAGAAAGTAAAAACAGAATAGGATTCCTATTAAACAGAATAGGATTCTGTTTAACCTAAAGCCGAGAAGCCTGCTGGCCCCCAGTGTGGGAGGCAAGGCAGAACTCAGAAGATCCGAGGAGGAAGCTCTGGGGTGCGTTTTTATCCCATTTCAGCTGAGTTCCCAGAACATAATCCAGCCACTGCATAAGCAGCTATCATGTGCCTGCCACGTTAAAGACTTTGAGATAAAAGGGACAGACCCTGCCCTCAAAGGACCTATGGCTATGAGGAACAGAGACTGAGGGAAGAATAATGAAGGTGTCTGCAGGCTGGATGCAGTGGCTGGAGCAATGATCCTGGCACTTAGGGAGGCTGAGGTTGGAGGATTGGAGGATTACTTGAGTCTAAGAGTTTGAGACTGGGCAACGTGGTGAGATCCATGGCTGCATGTACCTGTAGTCCTGGCTACTTAATAGGCTGAGGTGGAGGATCACCTGAGTAGCCTAGGAGTTCAAGGTTACAATGAGCCATGATCATGCCACTGCACTCCAGCCTGGGTCAGAGCGAGACTCTACCTCTAAATTTAAAAAAAAAAGAAAAAAGGTGGTCTTTAAAGGGCTATAAGAGAGGAGGAAAGCCCTAAGTGTCCAAGGAGAAGGAAGGATTTCTAGAGGAGGTGATGCCTCCTGCCTGAATTACATTCCTTAAAGAAGAAATTTACATGTGTACTTTGCTTTGGGTAGTACGACATTTTAATATTATTGATTTTCCAAGCCATGAGCATGATGGTACATGAGCATATGTACTTCCATCTGTTAACGTCCTCTGCTATTTCTTTTCTCAGTTTCAAAACAGGAGATCAACAATCACAGACTCACATGAGAGAAAATCTCAAATTCAAGAAGGAGGGAGGGCTCGGCGCCTGTAGCTCAGCGGCTATGGCACCAGTCACATGTACCAGGGCTGGCGGGTACGAACCTGGCCGGTGCCCGCCAAACAACAATGACAACTACAACAACAACAACAAAAATAGCTGGACATTGTGGCAGGTGCCTGTAGTCCCAGCTACTCGGGAGGCTGAGGCAAGAGAATCTCTTAAGCCCAAGAGTTTGAGGTTGCTGTGAGCTGTGATGCCACGGCACTCTACCGAGGGCGACGTAGTGAGACTCTGTCTAAAAAAAGGGGGTGGTGGTGCCTGTGGCACAAAGGAGTAGGGCACTGGCCCCAAATGCCAGAAGTGATGGGTTCAAACCCAGCTCCGGCCAAAAACTGCAAAAAAAAAAAAAAAAATAGGCGGGGTAGGAGGGCTGGGATTCAGTAGCTTCCCACCCAATGGATACAACATTTTGGATATATAACACACTCCCTGGGTGCAGAACACAGCTACAACTCTGACTTTAGCCTTTCATGTATAAATTACGTAACCTAAAGGTTTGCACCCTATTATTCATCTGAAATTTTTTAAAAAGGAATAAAATCACATAAGTAAAAATAAGCCAAGCAGAAGCAAGCAAGTAGAGCAGGAGAGAACAGAGTGTCCTCAGTGCTGAGGTCGGCACGAAAACACACAAGGGCACCAAACACCAAGGAGGGCTTACAAGGCCCCTCCGCTCTAAAGCGTGAGCGCAAACTATTTAAATCATCAGGAGTTCACCCACTTAACAAATGCGGTCACGGCACATGAAGTAAGCAACCATGGAGAGTGCAAGAATGAGTATGCCTGGCCTTCAAACTCCGTACAATCTACCAAGAGAAGGTGGAGTGCAGGGTAGTAACTGCCCCGAGAGAAGTAGACAAAGAGCACTTAGAAAGGTGAATCAATCCCAAGTGCCCATCGACCCACGAATGGATTAATAAATTGTGGTACATGTACACCAGGGAATACTATGCAGCCTTAAAGAAAGATGGAGACTTTACCTCTTTCATGTTTGCATGGATGGAGCTGGAACATACTCTTCTTAGCAAAGTATCTCAAGAATGGAAGAAAAAGTATGCAATGTACTCAGCCCTACTATGAAACTAATTTATAGCTTTTATATGAAGGCTATACCCAATTATAGCACAAGAGTATGGGGGAAATGGCAAGGGAGGGGAGGGAAGGGAGAGGATGGGTGGAGGGAGGGTCAGACAAAACTTACTAAATGCAGAATACAAATGTCTTCATACAATAACTAAGAAAATGACATGATGGCTATGTCAAACAATTTGATGAAAATGTTTCAGATTGTATATGAAACTAGCACATTGTACCCTTTGATTGCACTAATGTACTCAGCTATGATTCAACAATTAAAAAAAAAAAATTAGAAGGGTGAATCAGGAAGGAATTACCTCCCTCCGGGGATCAGGAAGTGCTCCCTGGAGAAGGGGACTTGGCCAAGTCTTACCCCAGGCAGCACTTCTCCAGCTTGAGTGCATCAGCCTCACCTGAAAGGCCACTTAACCCAGCCTGCTGGGCAACTTTCTGATTCAGTAGGTTT